>JACEEZ010020979.1:287552-337552 GCA_016584305.1 Chionoecetes opilio
CTTGATTTGTGTATAGTATATTAATTTATGTGCCTTGTGTTTCAGATCATGGCTGGTCAGGAGCAGAGTCAGGACCAGCACAAACACCTGGTTGGCATATGCATGGGCATGTGCCCCAACGCGGAGGTGCGGCTGTGAGTAGAGACATCTGAACCTCCTTGGGAACAGTACTGTCACGGAGCTTTGTTGTGTCCACCTTTGAGATGCAGTGTGGAGGAGAGAAAGGTGAATGTGGCCTAGCTACTCCTGGAGGAATATAACTTTAATCATTCTCTCAAGTTACTAGATTTCATATCTTAACATTCAAAGTTTTCATCTGTATTCATGCCAAGGCAATTTAAATTCTGATGTATTTGTTTATCACCCTGCTGCCTTCCCTCTTCCTCTAAAATCAAATAATATTAAAAGTAAAGGTAAAGATACGCTATGCTGTGTGTGGCCTCGGTGCTCATCTTCGTCGCATTAGCCCTTGAGCCTGTGTTGGGTGACAACCCGCTACCCCGGGACACAGGGCTAGTGTGACATCCGGGTTACCCAAGTTACCTTCCCCAGGTTTCCCCAGGTAACTCTGACCTGGATTCGAACCAGGGCCCGCAGATTTGTTGCTAGGCGCGCTAGCCACTACATCACGGAGGCGGAAAAATAATATTGATATAACAAAAACTTAATGTTCAATGTTCAACAGGCGACAAAGAGAGAAGATGATCCACCCTTTGGAAATGGCAATTGACTGCAATGGCCGCCGCCTGAACTACCCTCAGGCCCGGGCCATGGTCAAGGTGTTCTCACGGCCAGCCGCCGGCCAGGAGGTCAAGGCCTCGGACGTACGGCCTGTGCCTGTCCTCATGAAGACCATCAAATATTTATTAACAAAGTGAGTTTTGAACCTCAATTGTGGTATCGAATAAACATTGAGTGTGTGACTTTTGATATTAACTAATTTGATTATGAATGAATGCCATTTCATCATGTTTTCCATAGGACATAGAAACCTAAGGTCAATGTCTTTATTTATTCTGAATGTGGTATAAAGCAGCCAGGAAGAAGGATAGGAACACCTCCCTCAGAAACTTTTCCTGCAAAACAAGATAGGGGCAGAGAAGCAATTTTTTACTATCATGCTTTTGATCTACATGCCATCTTGTAAATGCTGGTAGAGGTCGGTCACGTAGAATGATGTGTGAATGATATGAATGTTGATGTCAATTTCTTCATCCCCAGTGTGTGTTGCCAGAATGACATTTCGTGGGCACTAGTCTACCAGTTTGTGTATGACCGTCTTCAGGCCATCCGGCAGGACTTGTGTGTCCAGGGAGTGAGGAACAGTATGGCCCTGCAGACCTACCAGGCAGCTGTTAGGTTCTATGTATATGCTCATTACAGGTAATTGTTCTCTTCTAATAATATAGTACATTCAAGTCTTCTTCATCTTTCCCTCCTATGCTTCACCCAGATGGCTCCACAGCTGTCTCATCTACTTCTAAAGCTGAACTCTTCGCTCAAACCTTTGCTAAAAATTCCACTCTGGTTGATGAAGGGCTTGTTCCTCCTTCTCCTCCACCCTCTGACTATATTATGCCTGTCATTAAGATCCTTTAGAATGATGTTTTCTTTGCCCTTTCTGGCCTAGATCCTCGGAAGGCTTACGGTCCTGATGGAGTCCCTCCTATTGTTCTCAAAAACTGTGCTTCTGTGCTTGCACCTTGCCTGGTCAAACTTTTCTGTCTGTCTATCTACTTCCACCTTTCCTTCTTGCTGGAAGTTTGCTCACATCCAACCTGTTCCTAAGAAGGGTGACCGTTCTAATCCTTCAAACTACCGTCCTACAGCTTTGACTTCCTGCCTTTCTAAAGTTTTTGAATCTATACTTAATAAGAAGATTCTTAAGCATCTATCTGCTCACAATCTTCTATCTGATCGTCAGTATGGTTTCCATAAAGGGCGATCTACTGGCGATCTTCTAGCTTTCCTAACTGAATCGTGGTCATCCTCCTTTAGGGGTTTCGGTGAAACTTTTGCTGTTGCCCTTGACATATCAAAAGCTTTTGATAGAGTCTGGCACAAATCTTTAATTTCCAAACTACCCTCATTCGGTTTCTATCCTTCTCTCTCTACCTTCATCTTAAGTTTCCTTTCAAACCGTTCTATTGCAGCTACTGTAGACGGACATTGTTCTTCTCCTAAATCTATCAATAGTGGTGTTCCCCAGGGTTCTGTCCTATCACCCACTCTCTATTATTCATTAATGATCTTCTAAGTCTAACTCAAAGCCCTATCCACTCCTACGCTGATGATTCTACCCTGCATTTTTCAACGTCGTTTATTAGACGTCCAACTCAACAGGAACTAAATGATTCACAGAGAGATGCCACCGAGCGCCTAACTTCTGATCTTTCATAATTTCTGATTGGGCAAAACAAACCTTGTTTTGTTCAATGCCTCAAAAACCCAATTTCTTCACCTATCTACTTGACAAAACCTACCAGATAACTATCCACTCTTCTTCAATGACACTCAACTGTCTCCTTCTTCTACAATGAACATTCTAGGACTATCTTTTACTAAAAATCTGAACTGGAAATCTCACATCTCATCTCTTGCTAAAACAGCTTCTAAGAAGTTAGGTGTCCTGTGGCATCTGGCTCCTTTTTTTCTCCCTCCTAATTGCTTGCTCTCTACAGGGGTCTTATCCGCCCATGTATGGAGTATGTCTCACATGTTTGGGGAGGATCCACTCATACAGCTCTCCTAAACAGGGTTGAGTCAAAAGCTTTTCGTCTCATCAACTCCTCTCCTCTGACTGACTGTCTTCAATCTTTAAATCACCGCCGCAATGTTGCTTCTCTTGCCCTCTTCTACCATTATTTTCATGCTCACTGCTCTTCTGAACTTGCTAACTGCATGCCATCCCCCACTCCCGCGGCCTCGCTGCACAAGACTTTCTACTCATTCTCATCCCTATTCTGTCCATCTTCCTAATGCAAGCGTTAATCAGTATCGTTACTCTTTCATCCCTTTCACTGGTAAACTCTGGAACTCTCTTCCTGTTTCTATTTTTCCACTTTCCTATGACTTAAATCTTTTCAAAAGAGGAGTAACAAGACACCTCCCGAACTAAATTGGTGCTCGCCCCTCTTTTTTATTTTATTCTCTTACTGTCTTCTTTATAGGGACTGGCAACTAAGCGGGCTTTGTGTTACCCATTTTTGTTGTGCCCTTGGCCAGTTGTTTGTGATTTAAAAAAATAAAATAAAAAAAATAGAATTTCAAAGATATGTAGGTATTGCTAGATTGTTAAGTGATGTTTTATAAAGAGTATCAAGTTAGCATCCCATGTGTATTGTATGCATAATGATAACAACAAATGAACATGTTTTTCGTCTTCCGCAGAACGTGTGAACACCAGCTTAAAGATTTTGATCCATACCTCAATATGAAGCAGACTCATTGAAACGCTGTCCTTAGTCATGGCGTCTGTACCAAGAATTAGACTCGGGAAACAGTACCGGTATTTCAGCAGCGGGCAGGACAGATACAGATCTAGAGGATTACATTTCTTTTTGTGGTCAGGACGAAGAAAGTGAAGAAGATGAGGAAAGTGACAGTGACAGTGACAGTGATGGTGACAGTGACAGTAAAAGTGATGAAGGAGCTGAAACCAAAATTGTGGAAGACACAAAAGCAAGTGAAAAAGACAGATCAAGTGGGGAAGAATTTACTGTAGGTTCGGAAGAGGATAACAACAAGAGGGAAACACATGCTGCCGGGTGTACGGGAGACTGTGGTGAACCCGACAACCTTGCGGAGAAAGAAAGGGTTTTGCCATCAGATAGAAATGGCAAAAAGCAAAATAATGGGGATGCTATTTCCTGCTGTACGCTCCGGGAGGAAGCTGTTGCCTTGTACATGCTGGTCAACTTAGGGAATGAAGAGGCCATCATGAATGTCTTGAGGCTTCCACAAAACATAAAGTGAGTGTTGTTTTCTTCAGTAACAGTTACATTAACACTGCAGCTTTTCTTCCTTATGTTAATCTCAGTAAGGTAGATGGGTGGGTCCATTCACTTTCATTAATTTATGTCATTGGATTAGTATCCTTGTGTTAAAAAAAGTGAGTGTTGATATATCAGTCACGTATGAATGCATATGCATTAAGGAAAACGATTTGACATCCTCAGTGTGTATAAAGTAGCATATCTTGTTTTTTTGCACAGATGTTCAAAACTCGTGGTTCTCACGTTGAAAATGAACATTGCCTGGCTCACCCACAACTACTACAGAGTCCTGACGCTGTCCACCCGCCTGCCACCGCTGTGCCAGTGTGCCTTCCATCCTCATCTGAATGTGATCCAAAGGTGACAGTACCAATGGAATTTCCTGCTTTACAATTTGTAATATGTACTTTTAATGCATGAGCGTAAAGGAATTTGCAATATCATAAATCATTGTTTCCTCTTTTTGTGTCATGAAAATGTATGAAAATGTAGAGCACTAAATGGAAGAAAACTATTTATTATCTCCAGGAAATCTCTTGAGATTATAAATCAGTCTCACAGCTGTAAGGGGCAGTCATACAGTCTGGATCAGCTGTCCGAGATGCTGCTTTACAACACCACCGATGACCTTGCTGAGGCCTGCACACACTACGGCCTCCTGGTGGGGAATGAAGGCGTCGTCTTCACCAAAGGCACATTTAACTGGGAGGCTCCGACGGTGAGGGTTTGGTGCTTTGTTGTCCACTGATTTTACAGTTTTTTATGGCATTTTTTCTAAATAATACTTTCATGAGAAGTTGATATTAATCGAGACTAAGCATCTTGGTAACTACTTCTATTTCTAGATGAAGCCGTGCCACACCAGAAGAATAGAAGACCACCTTGCAACAGTGCCCTTGTCTGAGCTGCTGATTCCGACCTTGAGGCAATAAACACAAGTAAGTGGAATAGCAATTTTTTCAGCCTGTTTAACCCTTTTTGGTTGGGTGACATATATAAGACTGTCACAAAGGGCGGGGTTACTTACCAATAACACCACCAGCCGCCATCTCTGCCTGCCTCCACACTCCACTGCCTTCAAAGTGGTTAAGAATTCGTCCTATGACGTCAGACTAGTGTCATCTTGAAGCGATGGTACTTTCTTGTGTTGAAATAATTTTCTTCTAGCTCTTGTTGTTTTTGTTTTGGGTCACTTTTTCTTTTTTTAAACAAGCAATAAAAGCCAAAAGTACCCAATCTGAGTGAATCACAACTAGACGAATACAACAGTATTAAAAGCAGCAAGTGGTATCCAGTAGATCTTCAAACACATAGGGATTCATTCATCAAATAGTTTATAACTTAAATAGTATTTATTTAAGCTTTAAGCTACTGCATGTAAAAATAATAAATCTCAAACTTACACGTTAGTTGCCGAATGTTATGTACAATGGTGAACGTGGCGCTAAATAGTGAACCCACGATCATGGGTTCAGTAAAATAATTTTCTAACATTAACATCACGTTTCATCAGTAAAATGACTAAAAGATTCACAAGAGGAGGAATAGTTTGTTCTGTAGGTGAACAAACTCTTTGGAACTTTGCTTGGAACATCTGTCTTAACACTTATTTTCTTGGTGTTCCGGAACTTGGAGTGAAGGGAAGAAGCCTCTGAATAAAGTGAAGTGTGATGCAGTGGTCTCATGTAAAAGTTTGACTATTTACAGATGAATGTTTATAAAATACAACCTCATCAGCCTTTCAGGTAGGATAGAGCCTGACTCAATAGGTTTAACTTTTTTCACATATTTACACTATCTAGAAGCTTCAGTAAAAAAATTATTGTTGGCCGACTTCCTAATTGCTGCCTCTGTATAATTTGTGTTTAATAATTTAACAAACATGAGACCTGTGAGTGACGGTGAAAGAATACTGTGAAGAAAAGATAATTGCTTCTTAGTATATTATTTGGTATCAAGAAACCTCTAATTAGAATATGGTTCTAAGTTGATAATCAGCTGCAACTTCTGTATGGCAGGAAAATTCATCACCCCATTCACAGTGCCTACCTCAAGTAGGTGTTGTGTCCTGTGACTGCCCGGCACAGTGTTTAGGGAATGTACCCTGCGCTGCACCACAACCTATGCCTTAACAGTAGCTAAGTGTGATAGCGGCTGATTGTCTGTCTTGCATAAGGGTTGACTAGAGCAGTCACTTCTGAGGACAGTTTTTGAGCTGCTCTATTGTGCGGCCTGTCGTGTTTATTGATCCTTGACTCCCTGCACTGGTCATGAGAATGTTATTCCACAGGAGGTTGGCTGACTGCCGTGAGCACCACCCAGGGCACCGCTGCCAAGAGTGTTTATTTCTTGATGAAGCCTCTCACTCGGGTCATGCACTTGTTGACAAATGATGGCTTTCTGTTCAAGTCATCGGTCGAAGCAAGAGATGAACGGCGAGACGATATGAGAGAGGACCTGGGAGAGACAGACGATTGCTGGTCACTCCGCGAGTCTTCATCGATGCCACACTCCTCCTCAGCTATTGGACTGGTGTCACAAGGGATGCTGCTGAGTCTTCGCCTGGGCGGCCGTGGCTCCCTGCTCTGCTGCACCGGTGACTGTTCTGGCTGCTGGTTGTGCTGCTGCTGCAGATATTGCTCACATGAAGTGACAACATCTGTGGCAGTCTCAGGGTCAGCTGAGGCAGCATTGTTGGTGTCCAGGCCAGTGTCCAGGCTGAGGGAGCGTGAGGGCGGCAGTGTGCGGCGTTGTGGACGAGGCAACAGCGGGGAACCGGTGCCGGAGCCCCGTCCCCCCCCTACCCCTATCCCACGTGCAGCAATGCGCAGTGCCGGGCTGGCAGCTCGGCCGCCGTGCCTCAAGGGGGAGGCTGAGCGCGGGCTGCTAGTGGCTAGTAATCTGTGGAGGGAATATTCTAAATTCAGATTTTTCAGATTCATATGTAACTTACATTTATTACCTCTGCCAAGGAGGTTGTGTGATCGGTTCAGTTTGTCTGTTTGCTTGTTGGCAGGATTAGGCAAAAAGTTACTGACTGATTTGCATGAAAATTTTACCAGGTGAGGCTTGGCCACATTTAGAAGTCATTCACTTTTGGAATTGATTTACAAATGACATCTACTTTGCTGAAGTTAGCTACTTTACATATTGTTTATATATTTAATTATATATTATTCTATGGGCCTAAAGTGAAGCCGGTACTGACCTCCTGTGTTTAACCAGTGCAGGGTCGCCCCGTCAGTCTTTGGGGTCCTTGTCTGAGCACGAGGAACACTTTCCTCCACTATCTGTACTGGTGGTGCGCTGGAATATTGGGGGAGCACGGGGCAGGGTGGAGGGCGTGCCGGGGGTGGCCATACCGCCCTCCACACGACTGTTGGTATAGCGGCCTAGTGAATCGTCTCCCCGCATGAACCTCTCCATTTTGTCCACGCAGGCACTGTGGTATTCATGGATCCACCTGGAAAGACACCACAGCAAAAGTTTAGACACTGAAATGCTACCAACTTTGCAGAATGTGATGTAGATATCCCAACATCATTAGTTTTGTTGAGGCTTTGGAAAGTGAGTCAAGGAGAGGAGCTGTTGAGCTGTGATGGTGTGAAAGGCTTGGTGTTGATTTTACATCCAAACTTAGTATCTGTGGTGATGTTTGTTAATAATAACCCCACCGCCAGAATAAGACTCACCTCACAGCATTGAATGAACATATAGCTCGCATGTCCTCCGGCAGTTCCTCTGGGTCAGGCCACTGGAAGTTGTCAATGATGGGGATAATGTTACATCCCGCTTGTAATGCTGCAACAATCTCCTGTGAAAGAGTAGTGAAAGTAATTAGTAAAGTGTGATAAAGCCCAGTGAAGTAGTGTAAGTAGGTCTCGTCTGTTTTCTGAATATATAGCATTTAAGCATCATAGTACACACACTGGGGTCCCCATTTATGAAAGATCTGCTTTACAAAGAAATTGAATGACAAAAAATTTTCCTGAAGAAACATTTACATAAATAGCTGAAATCCAAACAGCAAAGCACGAGCAGACTGCGCATGCGTTGAAGTGGCTGTGATAAAATTTTCTATAGTATTATCAGCTAAAAACATATTGATATAACTCACATAACGAACAATTTGATTAATGAATAGGCTTTTGGAACAGATCTTTGTATATGGGGACCCCGATGCACCAGTAATGTTGATTGCTATGATTGTATTTGTGCCATAACTAGGGAAGTCTTTCACGATTCAAATAATGTACAGTGCGTTCATTTCAAATACGTAGCATATGTTCCTTGATGTATACCCGTCATTCCCTAATTTCTCCGATGTCAATTATGATAGGGAGTAGCTTAATGTATTAAAACAGCATGGTGAAATGGACACCTTTAACCCCATGAGGCCCAGTACGTAATTTCCTTTGTAATTTGGCTACCATTATATATTTTTAGTGAATATAAGCAACATTTTATAGATATGACCTGTTTAGTATCCTTGTCGACTAGCTCATTTGGTATAATCAGTTACTTTTCGAAATTTTATGGCTCACGAGATTTTTTTATAGCAAAGGAAAGATCTGGGCGTGAAGGGGTTAAATGATAGATCTAAAGTGAGGCCGTGGACCTACCCGGTGCACCCAGTCCTTGCACTCCGTGTCCCCAACGCATCGGTCGAGAGCACTTTGTGTCAGCACCAACAGGAAGTTCTTGGCTTGCCGAATGGAGTTCAGCAAATTGTTGTCAAACTTTCCGGCTCGTAGTCTTTCCACGTCAATGAACACAGTGAAATCCCTGAGCTGCAAGTCCACCTTAAGTAAACTGTAAAGAGAAAAAGAAAATGTTATAGTCAATTTTTTTTAACAAGGCAAAAATTCCATGTTATCTTAAGGTCTCATGCTAAAAATGATGCCTCTGTTTACCTGATAATATGGTAAACTATGATAAAATAGAGCTGAAATTTAGAAGAAGCGTAGTATTCCCTTATCCTGGCATCAAATATCGGACAGTAAGCAGCAAGGGGTCAGGATTTTTTGCCACGTTAAAAAAAAAGACTATAGTTTTAAAGTGTCTCATTTCTCGTCACACATTTGATGAAGGGTGACTAAATGTTTACTATGTGTCGGCAAAAAAAACGACAGAATAAGACATGTACCTTGCTAAGTGTGATCCATTGGAGCGTCTGTAGCTGATGAAGACATCCAAGGTCTTGTCAAGGGAGCTGGTGTCCTGGAGCTGACCTGTCTCGTCTGACAAAGGAGAAGCAAGAATTAATTAATGAATAACTACTTAATGTGAATAAAAATATGTTAACTTAAAATACTGTATATAATAATAATAATAATAATAATTTTATGACCATGCTTTTCATTCCTCACCCATCACCCTTTTGTTGTGAATATTTAATTAAATTCATTCATGTATGTACTTACAATTCTTTAACTTTTCATATCCTGGTTTGCATGAAAAATGGTTTCTCAGTTACGACTGCAATTATTTTCTATGTTCATAAAGTAATCACAAACCTTTCGATACAAAAAAGACGCTACAAATGTCATAAAACTTACTTAGTATACTATGGCGAAGTTTTTGTCTGTGAATGGAATTGGCGATGCCGCACTCCAACACTAACTGCTCTTCACTGAGGTATCTGCAAGAAACAACAGATAGGGTTGTCAGTATTATAGAGTTATAAGGGAAACTGTATGGAGCCACCTGAAACTATAACCTCTTTGCCCTTCTATATTTGTCACACGGCCTGTATGTACATACCATGAATGTAAAGAAAGGTAGATAAAGAGATAAGTCAAACAATTTACTGACCCACCTGAAAATATAACCTCTTTCCCCTGAAACAATTTACTGACCCATCTGAAACTATAACCTCTTTGCCCTTCTATATTTGTCACAGCCTGTATGTACCAAGAATGTAAAAATAGACATCCTAATTCCTAATCCTTAATCATCCTAATGTTAATGGGTGATGAACCACTACCCACCTGAGCCATTCCTTGGTCACTCCAGCTCTCAGCATCTTGTAGGTGTATTCTGCATATTCCTTGTCTATTTCAACCAGGAATTCGTTGAGTTTGGTATAGTCACACGAAGAATAGTCTGTGATGAGTTTCAGTTTTCGTAGTTCCCGTAAGAATCTTTGCCGGAGGATGCCGTTACTAATGCCGATGTCGTCTCGCAGGTTCTCTTCCATAACCTGGAGTAGGAGGTCTCCATCCACACGGGAATTTACAAAGTCATCACAAAACTGGGAGAAACCAATTTGCTTGACCCATTCCCTGACATCTTCGGGTGTCCATAAAGGTACTTGTTGACTTAGCTTGTGTGGAACTTCTTCGCCCATAAGCCGAAGAGCTTGTGCAGCATATTTACTGGCAATCGCATTCGGCGAGCTTGCGACTTCTTTCAGGGGTTCAATGGCACCAATTTCTTGAAAGAGTTCCAAGTTCCCTTGTCGCTTCTTGATACCGGCTTCCATGCAAAAGTGAAAAGCTGCCAAGTTTCGAGCTTCTTCCCTTTTACTTCTGAGAACAGGGAGTAGTCTCTGGAGCCAGCCCTGACTCTGGCCGTGTCTATGAGCCACAGTGGTGTTGGCAAACTCATCAGGCAACTGATGCGAGACTAATGGTTCAACAAGGTTCAAGGTTCCAGACTGTAGCACTTCTGCTTCCAGTTCCTTATTAGCTACCAAGGCAGCAATGGTTAGGCACGCATAATATTTGATATTTTCGTCAGAGTGGAAGGCAAGAGGAAAGAGCCACATTGGAACTTTACGTTGGATCATGGCCTGCTGGTTGTCAGACCCGCCATACAGGGAAAGGTTGGCCAGTGCACCGGCACAGTGTCTTAGGGTCTCTACGTCAGATTTTCTACATTCGGACAACACGGCATCCAACCCTCCAAACTTAATGATGTCCGAGCACGTTCCTTCGCTGTGCTTGAAGAGGTGCTCCAGAATCCCGGTTCCCACTCGAGACTTGTCCACTGAGGAACCGTTCTTCGCACAGTCACACGCAACACTCACAATGTTTTGGAGACCGTTTTCAACAACATAACCACGGTTTTCAGTAGTGAGACACTGTTCCAACACCTTGGCACTTGTAAATTTCAAATCTGAGTCTTCCGACCGACAATTGTCAAGGAGAAGGTCCATACCACCATTAGTTCTCAAAACATTACATAAGGAGAAGCCCAACTCATGGCCATAGGTGGGCACTGACCATGCTTTTCTTATCATGTCATCAATGTTTTCCAGTAGAGTTGGTGCATCCTTCAGACACTGATTGACAGTCAGGTTCTTGAGCTGCTCCACAAAGGTGTACATCACACTGGAGCAGCGCATGATGGTGTTCTGTATGTCCCCAGGCTGGGCGCTGGAGCTGAGGTTCTCAAAGTCCTCAAAACCAGTGATGTTCACATTACTCTGGAAAACAACATGAATTTCAGTGTGAATAACAAATAGGAAGAGAGAACAGAACATACATCATATTTAAACCTAGTTCCACAGGGATATTCTCATTAGTATGTAAAGCTGCACTATGCATAATACTACATTTACTGTACTGTACAGTAAACCCTCTCTAATTCAAACTAATTGGGGGGAGACCTGGGTCGAATTAGCCAAAAGTCCGAATTATCCGATGGTTACCTCTAGCCCCTCCATACAATTATAAGTCACTCAAACATGCCAAAAAGCACAGACTGTATTACTTGTACATCTCTCTCTCTCTCTCTCTCTCTCTCTCTCTCTCTCTCTCTCTCTCCTCATTTTCTATATATTGCAAGAGTTCTGTTATTGCCAAACCATTTCACTTTTAAAGCAGTAAGTTTTGTCTATAATTTGCGATTTTCAAGGAATATCTGGAAGTATCATGTCATTGTGAATTGGCTGAAATAGGGACTTCTAATCATTGTAATTGAAAACTGATTCCAGATTCGTGTTCAGCATGCCCGAAAACTGCTAGGAATTTTTTTTAAAGCAAATCTATTTTTTTTTTAAATATTGCAAATTTGGTAAGGGGTACTTGCAAAATTTGCAATATTTTTTGAAAAGTAGATTTGCTTGAAAATTTGTTCCTAGCAGTTTTCGGGGATGCTGAACACGAATCTGGAATCAGTTTTCAGTTACAATGATTAGAAGTCCCTATTTCAGCCAATTCACAATGACATACTTCCAGATATTCCTTAAAAATCACAAACTAGACAAAACTTACTACAAGACATAAAAATATGATAGGCATTGCTAGATTAATCATTACTTCAATACAATGATCAGTATTAGTATTATTAATACCTATTTGAGCTACCCATGCGATTGTACAAGAATGAACAGTAGAAGGGAGAGCCCATCAGTACCTGGGAGGCAGTCATGGAGGAGGACTGCTTGGTGCACACGCCTTTGGTCTTGATGGTGATGCCTGACTTGGCCGCCTGCCGTGATGACTCCTGGTTGATGGCGCCCGCAGGAGTCTTGGTGCGCCGCTGCTGCTGCTCGCTCACCGCTGAACGATGCGCCGAAAACCCTTCACCGGCCACCCGCATGGTCGCCCCTTTGATCTGGGACTCCTCGCAGTGCTCCAAGTCACCGGCCTTGAGCTGACGGGCTTCCTGAAGGTGTACAAAGATGTGTGTTGGTCAGTCTTGATCTCATTAACACAGGATTATTATTATTTTATTATTATTATTATTATTTTTTTTTTTATTTATTTATTTATTATTTATTATTTTTTTTTTTTTTTTTTTTTTTTTTTTTTTTTTTTTTTTTTTTTTTACATTGGAGCCTTAACAAATTGAGAAGATTTGGAGAATCACTAAATATGATGCATGTTCAGCAGATCCATACATGAAAATATATCATGTTTCAAAATAAAGTCCTGGATGCCAAAGAAAAGGTAAGATAAAAAGAAATACAAATATGCAACTGATGTTTAAATAGATATTACTATGGACACAACTGTACTACAACTATAAATAAGATCAGTCAAAATAGCTTTAAACATAAACAATTCATCAGTAACCTAGACTGGACATCAATTATTATGAGCAATTACAACATTATGTGAAAAGGAGAGACTGGACATCGATAACCATGTGTAATTACTACATTGGGTGAAAGGAAGAAAGTCTGTCACAAGATGTTTTTTTCCATAGCCAATATAACGTGACATAACTCATGAGTCTCAAGCTGAAGTTTGATCAGACTTGCTTCAATTAAATGGATTGGAGAGAGAGAGAGAGAGAGAGAGAGAGAGAGAGGAGAGAGAGAAGAGAGAGAGAAAAAAAAAAAAAAAACATTAATTTGGTCCCAGAGGTAGAAGCTGGCAAGTGTTTGTGAAGTAATGAAAAATCAGAACGGGGCTTACATACAAACATGCAGCCGCAGGTCGAACTCAGAAACCTGGCCAAGTGGTGTGTGTTTGTATGTGCGCTATAAATACAGAAATATGACTGACTATAATTTGTCTAAAAGATGCATATTACACAAGCTGCGTGATTGCGAGACATCCATGAGGGAAAACGGCCTTCACTGCGGCGCTATTCGTCCTCGTCCCCCACACGCGCGCCACTCACGCGTTTCATGACACTCACTTGGTTGCGTCATGTGAACTTTAGCTTTTTTTTTCTCTAAATATGCCTTGAATGGTTGTGCAATGCAAGATGAATAGTTGTTTCAAACCATACACTTGTAATACGCCAATCACCACCTTCATATTTGTCAATTGGTTCCGAGACTATATACACTAGTACTTATCATGACTCCTTGAATCGTACCTCCTTTATGATCTCAGCTTGATTCATCGTTGAGGAGCAGGAGCAGGAGCAGCAGCAGCAACAGCAGCAGCAGCAGCAGCCACAGTTGGCTTGAGGCAGCCCTGCACCCCTCCTCCCTCCCTCACTGCCCGCGCTTGCCTGGCACTGGCACCTCCTCCCACCCACACCTTGACTCTCACGCCCACCGCCACCCCCATAGCAGCCCTTCTGACTAGTCCACGAACCAGACCTGCATCGCCTCGTCCTGGGTGATACGACGCCAAATTTTCGACGGGCGTCAACACTACTGTGCCGGCGACTCAACGCATCAGCTGTGGCGGTCCCTGAGTCGCTCTCGGCGCGATCCCCTCCGTCACCGTTGAGGGCTCTTCCCTCTGCAGAGTCTCCCTCACAGGCGGGGCTCCCTGTGTTGGGGGCGTTTGGACACGCGTTGTTCCTGCCTGGTGGGAGGGCGTGGCAAGTGTGGGGGGAACCGGAACCCTGAAAGGACCGCAGGCCACAGGACTTGGCCAGGCGGTCGGCACATTTGGTGTTGGGACTGAGCAGCACCCAGAAGATCTCAAAGTTGATGACCGCCCAGGGCCGCGGGGAGGTGACGGTGGAGGAGGAGGCGAGGTGGTCACCGCGGAGGTTGATGTGACCCGCGTTCTTTTTGAGCCCTAAAGCGGGCAGCACCCCGGTCAGGACACTGTCACTTACTCGGCGACGTTTCTGCATCACAGGTGTTACTCATGCCACTCAAAGGTCTTTCCGTGCAGGACACACGGCCGGCGGCGCAATGCTTGTAGCGGCGCGGCTGTTACGTGACGCCTTCTTGAAGAGTCACGCAAAACAAAGGTCCAGCGTGCATTGCCATTTTTCCATTTAACTTCACTCGATAGACTATACGCAGACTTTCGCGTTAAGAAGTTTCGTCTTAGGAACCTGAATAATCACCTGCAGCCACAGGCATTCGTACATAAACAAATAAAAAAACGCACGCATTAGTTGCACGTTGATAGCACATAGGTGTTTACACTGTCGCGCGAGAGATCCTCTATTTCCGTCTGGCAGAGTTAGGTCGGCGGTTCTGGGACACCTGCCCCCGCACACCGCGCACACCACACACCCGAGGTCACCACGCCTACTAACCACCACCACCACCACTTCCCTGAGATCCTACACACGCTCCCACAACGGCAACACTTTCATTCGATATGCCCTTCATCATGTGACTAACATTTTTTCCCCATCTATTTCATATATAGATATTTTTCATTTCCTCGTCCCTCATGTTAACTCTGCCTGAGCGCGTCTGAGCGGATGAGTCACTGTCTCACCTCAGGCTGTTCGGATTGCGTCACTGTTCGCAAGACACCGACGCGTCTCTCTCAGCCCCGGCAACGTAATCACTCCAGCGGCACTCACGCTCAAGGCACTACTACCAGCTGTGCGAATTTTGCAATACAATAACTCTCTCTCTTTCTCTCTCGCTCATGTCATCAGACTTTCCCTCCTCCCGATGAGTGGCACCCGTCTGCTGACAAAACTTCTTTACACAGCTTATCAAAAAGATGGAAAGAACAAACACTCTTTCTTCGTCTCGAGTGACGGACGATAAAAGCGTTGACGTAACACCTTCGCAATGCGAGTGTTGACGCCGCTCCGTCTTTTACATCTATTTTTCACTACTCAACCATCTGCATTCTGATCGACCGATTATTTAATAAATCTTACAAGTAACATGTAATCTTTCATCTACTGTTGTTTTCTTACGAGTGACGGCTAGGCACTGTAACTTGCGGTATTAATTCACAATCACAGATGTTAACATGTAACATTCATACTTATAGAAACTGAATCAAAACAAGACAGAAAGAAAAATCCAGGTGTGACTGAGGTTACCAAAATCTGGTTCTTCCTCATGGTGATTGGGAAGGCAGGGCAGCGGCTCACCCTCCACGCAGGCTGCTCGGCACTCACACTCGCCGCAATCCCTCCCCACACCGCAGTTTCAACCCGTCGTGTGTCTTTCAGTTCTGAGACTACACATTATTTACCTCGAGAAAATAGGCTCGCCAAAAGCAACACTACATGGTGCCACGACTTCAAAGAAATTCACCTCGACGTGTGAATAATATTTGGCAATGAGATATTGGCAATAGCGGAGGAGCTCGACGCTTTGATGTATATTTTTCGTACATGACCGCCCATGGAAACCGCAGTGTTCCTACAGGGCGTCAAGGGTAAGCACCGGAACCCTGGCGGCGGAGCTGACGTGCCCGCTGCTTCGTCTAACACAGTTCCCACTAGACTGGGCACGCGCGCAACCCTCTCTTCCTGGTGCCTCCCCCACCCCCGCCCTGGCGTGGCCCTGACCCTCCCCATCCCGCAGCCTCCCTCTTGCCTCATACACTTCACAGCTGACTCCTCACGGCAAACATGGTTCATCTCGAGTGTGAAAGGTGAGTCCTGCGTGAGGCACCTTCAGTCCTTCACCCACTCATCTCCACTCCCTTGCCTGCACAGCGCGCCACGCAGCTTTAAACCACAGTAAAAGTTTTTTTTGAGGCAAACTTCACTTCGAGGTGTACTGCACTACATGGCGTAAACGTGTTCAGTCCGAGCTCTGGTAAATCAACAAGTTTGGACAAGCAGAGCATAATACGTGCTCGGAAGATATTTTTTAATAGATTTCAGCCCATTGGTAGGCTTCCACTCAGCAAGGTCGTGCGCGAGGAAAGTCCACCAACGACCTTGAACTTCCTGCAGATGACTTCCTCCCTCAGTGGTCTGACCTTGTCCACTCTTCCACCACCACATCAGCAATCTCTACCCCAGGAAATACCCCTTATACCATTGCTATGGAGGTTTCATCACATTGCCCTGATGCATATCAAGTGTCCCTCTGTATGGAACCCGAGCGCCGCGGTGCTAGGATAGAAACCAGAGGGCGTAGACGAGGCGACGCGGTGGAGGTGAGCGGGTAGGTGCGTGAGGGCGGGGAGTGTGGGATAGGTAAGGCAGGAACCACTTCCTCACTGCTTCCGCCTCACCTCCTACGACAGCGGCCGTAAGTAATAATTAACGACCCAGCCTCCGCGCGGTGCATGGCGCCGATAGCTTCCGCAACACAGGCGCCTCAACACAGAGGTCGGCGTTCAGAGCGGGTGAGCGAGTGAAATTATTCGTGTTAGAGAAGATCCTCCCTAATGAATTGATGCGTAGATATAGATAGCTT
The DNA here is from genome assembly GCA_016584305.1 of Chionoecetes opilio. Lineage (NCBI taxonomy): Eukaryota > Metazoa > Arthropoda > Malacostraca > Decapoda > Majidae > Chionoecetes > Chionoecetes opilio. Next base: position 304,545 of record JACEEZ010020979.1, read on the forward strand.
GCACGTTGACACAACACTCATTCATTATGCTTGGGTGAGGTGAGGGCCTTGCTGAGGAGCATTTTAATGAGGTCCTCTCAGGCATTCACGGCAGATCACTGTCCGGTCAGCACTACCTGGTCCGTCGCCATGTCGATGTCATTTAGTCAGGTGGCCTTGTGGCGTGAGGAAGTTGGCACACAACAACACATGACAATGAACGATGTGGAGGCTGCGGCGACCCGGCGGGGACAATGATGAGGACGCTACGCACCACTGTGGTCCGTGTGTGGACTGGTCATGCGAGGGGCGATCGGGATCAGTCACCAGGGTGGTTCGGTGGACTGATAGGTACGTACTACATTCAAGATTAATAGACTATCACCTATTAAAAGTCTATTGATTTAAGGTACATTTAGCGCAGATGAGAGGCCGCAACGGGACTGACGCGGCGCTCTAATCATATGAGGCCACAAAACAAGAACACACCTGCACGGTCTTGTGGCTTGACAAAATTAGCAAGCACAAATTTTTGGCAAGATCCTGGTGGTGCAGGGAGCCAGCTGTCAGCGAGGAGCTAGGGCGTCACGAAAGCCGTAACGCAACTACTGCCAACCCACCACCTCAACCAACAATTTATTGAATGCAACGACACACTATTGGAAAAAACCCCACTAAAAAGAAGAAAAAACGCAATGTCCTATGAATGTTAATGTCGCCTGACTACGTGATCCACTGTCCTTGTGACCGAGTGTGGGACAGATGTTAAGGAACTAGACCATCACGAGCCACGCACGAGAAGCTGCCCTGAGATGTCACGCCGCATGACCGCCGTGAGTCATGGCTGTAATCCAAAGAGTGACTATTGGGTCAATGAGGCAATTCTGGTGAGTGGGCCAATGTCGCGTGCCGATGGGAGGAGGGGGACGCCGTTCCACTCCAGTCTCTTCAAATATGAAAACTGAGCCAGAGCTTCTCCCCGCCGTGCAATCCTACGCTTGTCTCAATCCTACAATCATGAACACTGGTGCTCAGCAGGGGCTGAGCGGGGTGTAGTTACCCAACAGCTCACCCTGTGTAACACTCGCACCACCCTCCCCCACCAACTGCCTACCTTCTAAGGCACACAACTCTAACTATATATAATCAACTGTGAGTTTTACTCTTTACTAGCTCAAACGTGAGTGACGGCGCTGCTGCCTGCTTGCCAACATGCAGTGTCGTTACGTTGAGGTAATATTCAGAATGATTTGTGTCTACCTGGCGTGCCAGGAGCCAGCAGGAGGCCCACCGCCGCGACCCACTTCTACAACCTGGCCTTCGCGTCGATAGCACTTGTGTTGGCGAAATTGCACGAAATCCTTCATGGTGCTGCAAAAGGTCGTAATATACGACATTTTGCCTAAAAATAGTCTAACGTTAAAACATGGAGACACGTCAGATCTATATCGTTGTGTCAAGTTGTGACTTATAGCTCCTGCCGATGGCCCATTTATCTATTCTGCGTAGTGGATATAATCAGTCTATGGCCGCGTATCCAATAATAGCAGGAGGCAGGTACTGTGCAGTGTGCCCGCGGCGCGCCGTGACGCACGCACGTCAAGGCTGCCGATGTGGGTCACAGCCTGGGAGCTAAAAGGGCAGCACTGCCACGCTATTTCCTCAGGCTAATAAAAACGCACATGTCTCGTCAATACATTTTTCCCTCACGGTTCATCGACCCAAGCGATGCTAAACAATGTTACTGATGCTAACGGAACAATAAAAGCTACATGCACAAGTCCTCCATAACTGTGCCATGATGAGGACAGCATCGCCTGATATAACATCTATTTCCAAGATCCCACCTGTGCTTGCGGCCTTGGATAGGATACCTCGCCGCACTCTTCCTTATTACTCCTCTCTTGGTTCTCTCACCGCGCGACACACACACAACACATTCAATAACATTTACATTACTCCATCTGTTAAAGCACCATTTTTTGGCAAGGAAAATTTAGTCAGTGTCTCAGAAAATGACCGCGCAGTCCTCGTCCATTTTTAACTACTTTACTCATGTCATATGGAATTAAAAGTTTGATATCCTCTAACGTACCTCCTCGTATCGTATCTAACTATAACGCAGCGTTTATTAACCTTTTCCGACCTCAGCACCCCCTGTAGTCAGGTCTAGAAAGTCCAGCACCCCCGAACTCAGGCTAACATCTGGTTACAGAGACTACACAGTTGACTACAGCACTCGAGTGAAAGTACACTCTCACTGAAAGTTAGTATAATGAGGTTAAATTTTATCAAATAAACATAATACTCGTCAAAAAGTATCCCTTCGTTACTTTTGTATCCATTGCGAGGAACTCTTAACATTGTACCGCCATATATGCAGCATTTCCCAGCACCCCTTAAAATTGATTTCAGCACCCCAGGTTAAGAAACACTGCCTAACGGCACGAGCGTATTCAAAACCCCTGAAAGCGAAAGCAAGGTGCGGGATTTGGTATAATAGGTCATGATGCGCCCTCAGGTGAGGCAGGATACAGCTGTTCTGATGTGCGGGGGCAGCGGCACGCACCCTCCCCTCCCACCCACCCTCACCTGACATTTGTACTCGAAATATCCTTTATATATATATAACAGTGATATTTGAAATGCATTGATCTGCTTTTTCTTTAATATACTCGCATTTATGATTCATTATCGGCCTCTTGTAGCTTCCGTATTTTCTAATGTTCTTATAATAAAGGTTTAAATATACAAGTCTCCCTTCTTTTCAAATGTGTGTGCGTCATAGAAAACAGCTCGGCAAGGCACACTGAGCTAAGCCAAATAACCATGCTATAATACCCACACGGCTGGTCTTAGTACATGGAGTTTTTGAGACTTCGAAAACCTCTTAAATACTTTCTTGATATGGAAAGTTTCTGCAGTTGAGGAGAGAGTGGACCTGTGTGTTGTGGTCAAGAAGAACTACTAGATGTGTGTTGTGCCAGTGTCTTTGTCATGTCAATGCAAAGACTACTCTACAGTACTGGACTTGCTACTCGTGCCCCGCGCCAACCCGCCCATGACAAGTGGAGGCCAGTTTTGCGATTCCTGACATTTTCGAACATCACCCCCATTTCCCTTCCTATGGTTTATCAGTATAAATGATATACTGTTATCTTCGTAAATGTTTGTTCTATAATATTATCAAATAAAAAACAGTAAAATACACTAAAGAAATGCCATTATAAGCGAATGAAGAAATATGCATGAACTAAATATTCACTTAAACTCTTCGCCATTTAATATTTTGCGATAAGACATTTTACATGCAACATATCAATAGAAGCGGAACTTTATTAGCTTTCCATTGATATATTTAGTTTTCTGATGAATGAATTAGAACCATGCATAAATTAGCGTTAACTAAATAAATGACATAATCAATCGGGAAATTTTCCCGATTTATTTAGGTTATTTATTTAGTTAACGCTAATTTATGTATGGTTCTAATTCATTGATCAGAAAACGAAATATATCAATGGAAAGCTAATAAAATTCCGCCGCTTTTATTGATGTTTCATGTAAAATGTTTTCTCGCAAAATATTAAATGGCGAAGTTTCAGTGAATATTTAGTTCATGCATATTTCTTCACTCTCTCATAATGGCTTTTCTTTAGTGTATTTTACAGTTTTTTATTTGATAATATTATAGAACAAACATTTACAAAGATAACGGTATATCATTTATACTGTTAAACCATAGGAAGGGAAATGGGAGTAGTGATGTTCGAAAATGTCAGGAATCGCAAAACTGGCCTCCACTGGAAATATCCCAAAATGAGTAGCAAGTCCAGTATACAGTAGTGTCAATGTTTTGGGTTTACAGAAGGTAGTGCATCACACAGTGGACAAGGACAGGACACATGGTCGAGACAATACAACACACGTACAATGATGCAGCTGAGCCTGTACTGTTTTTTTAACGAGGCGAAAAATCCTGATCCCTTGCTGCTTGCTTACTGACTGATATTTGATGCCAGGAGAAGGGAATAATACGCTTCTTCTTAATGTCAGCTGTATTTGATTATAGTTAACCATATTATCAGGTAAACATAGGCATAATTTTAATCATAAGACCTTAAGATAGAATAGAATTTTCACCTCGTTAAAAAAATAGACAACAGTGATCCCCGCAGCAGCCGTGGGTGGGGAGCCGAGTACTCACCTGGGACATCGCCGCCGCCTTCTCCGCCGTGATGCCGTCCACCTCCAGCTTAGCTTTGGTCTCCGCCTTCTTAGAGGACTCTGCATAGGACAAGTCGCCTGCCTGCAGCTTTCTGGACTCTGAGGACTGTCCGGAGGCTGACTCGTAGCTGTTCTTGTCCGTCACAACCTGTGGTGCACAAAGGGGACAGCAACATTAGTGTTTTACCCCCACCATCAACCACTTTGTCGATACTCAAGCAAAGGGACATGTTTGGTGATTGATCCATGACATGTGGAGGGCATGTGATGAAGGACAAGTAAGTGCTGGAAAAGTAACTGACCTTAGTCTTTTGTGAAGAAGTGACTTTCTTCTGTTCGAACTTGAGTTCCTTTGGATTGTTGCCGTTGGTGGATCCTGAGGTGAGCGGCGAGGAGCTCAGCTGGTCCTGTGACGCCTTCAGGGTCTGGAGGTCAAAGTCATTCTCCACGTCGGGGAGCGCCAGCTGCTCTGTGGACCCCATGTTGAGGGCGTCGTTGAGGGCGTCCATGGAGCCCATGGAGCCCATCAAGCCCGAAGGCTTCATTTTGTTGAAGCCTTGTAGGCTGGCGGCGGAGGAACTCTGCTGCATGGCCGCGTTGGCCATGGACATGGACCTGTTATAGTTCAGGCTGCTGCTCTGCTGTAATGGCAGGGAGGACACAGGTCAGTCTTGGCACGCCACACATTGATCACTACAACATGCATGAAATATCAAATCCTCTTCATCAATTGATTGATATCACTGTAAATACTGTTACGTGCAGTTATTACTACGTACAAATCGTACATTCCATACACAATGTATTCGTAATTATTAGGTATATATTTTACACACAACACACACACACACACACACACACTTACTGAGGTCATTTCGCTGATGTTGGACTTGACTTCGGACATGGATGACTTCAGCTCGGAGAGGTTGGCCTTGTTGATGCTGGAGGCCTTGAGTTCGCTGAGGTTACTGAGGTTACTGGAGGACTTCACCTCGCTCAGGTTACTGGTGGAGTGCGACGAGTGCTGAGACCGCTTCAACTGGCTGCTGCTGCTGCTACTTCTGCTGCTCATGTGCTGAAAACAAAAATCACCTCATCAGTTCACTTGTTCATTCACTCGTACGCAAAACAGAAAGAAAATCAAAAAGTTTGCACGGCACGTTCAATAGTATGTGAATGGAGACAATCTTAATGCCTTTGTGTCTTCTATAAACGTGTAAACATATACTTAAGGTTAATCTGACACACCAAACTAGGCATCCACTAGGTTCGTTGATATTTTAATGCAGGATCATTCAACACCTAATACAAGGCTGATGGGTAACTGTCCTTTACTTTAAGAGGGAAAATCAGTTACAGTTCCCCGTAAATGAAAAAATTGTGGGCGGCACATATGCATTTATCTTTTGTCCAGGTAACGTAAGAAATGTCATAATACCACGTACACACAACACACACACACACTGTCGACAGGAACACAATGCAAGGTCAGCTGCGACCCCTCACAACCCCCGCCACTCCCGCTACTGTGACGCGGCGCTAACACTGTACAGTATTTCAGAATAAATATTGTGTTTGGGAGAAAAGCTTCATTCCCGCGTTGTGTAGTGGCTGATGCGGAGCCTTTAACCCTCCTGGCCGGGTGCCGCGGGGTGTGTGAGGTGTGCGCGATGCCACAGACCGAAACTTTAGGTGTGGAAAGCTGTGGTCCATTGTTCTCTTCCTCCTACTCGTGGCATGAGTTACATGACGACAGTGAACTCTAACCTCGAGAAATTGAACAGTGACGCCCCGCAAACAATACCACCACTGGGGCGCGAGATAAAGAGTGGGGGAAACTATTGTTCGAGGAGGTCGGGCAGCACACCATAAGGGGACGCCGCTTACTGACAGCGCCGGGGGAGCTGCCAAGTTTATTATGCCGCGTACTTAGCGACTGTGGAGGCGTAAGAACTGGTACACACACGATGGTAAACACTGGTCTGACAGGCAGCAGCCGGCGGCAGGTGCTGCGGCGGTGGTGCAGCGGTGTTGACTGACCGACGCACACCAGTACATTCTTCCCTCGTGTAAAGCCGCGTGTAGGCGTAAACCTGCTCCTCCCAATGGCCGTGACCCACGCCTGGGCGACACAAGGAAGCGAGGGACGCCCCCAGGACCGGCGAGGTGTGCTGTGTGTCGTGACCTCAGAGCTACGGGCGCACTCAGGCACGCCGTCTTGCCGCATCTTCTTCCCACCCACACAACAACGTGATTTCAACCTCAACATAATTCTCGATATCTATCTTTGCAATCATACTGTACATTTACTTTTTTTGCAGCATGATGTGCGGTGAGGCGGGACCCTGGCCAGCGCGGGGCGGGCAAGGTCAAGTCAGGGACGCTCAGGGAGGGAAGAGTTGCTATTTACGAAGGATTTCACGGGTGTACAGATCGGCTTCTCAACAACACCGCCGCCTCGCTTGGTTTTCTTCAGTAACCCGGTACGGCTCTGTGTCTGCCCACACCATCTCGCCCCAGGCAGCCAGACACCCACATCTCAGCACACGTGAACTAACGAACTAACGAAACTCGGCGGCGGCATCAAACCGTCATACCCGTCCTGCTTGAATGACCTAACACGGTGCAGTCTCGCGCTAAGTCAATGCTTGGGTAACACGTCCCTTCTCAGCCCCACATGCCCACACACGCCTCCCCGACACCTGTACGGGGCCGCAACATTGTCTTTCCCTCAACATTCAGCAAGCACGGGCGTCACGCAGGGTCGGCGAGGCCTTGGAGGGACATCCCGTGACGACCTTGAGTGTTCATCCACCTGCGACACGGCGAAATTCCTCTCCGCGGTAAGAACATGCTAACCCACCGGCAGGCAAGGGCGATGAGCCGATACCAGGCGACGTAAGACTCGCCTCAAAGGCTTGGTGACGGGCCTAGCGATGACCCCGCGCGGGAATGCCAGCCAGCCGCAGCATTTTTTACGTTTATTTACCGAGATTGAAGCAAGGCCGATGGGGGCTCGTCATGACCATGCACGCCTCACCCCTGCATGCTGTCCCCTTCCCCTCCCCTCCACGATAGGGTGCAGCCTTCCCCCCTGTTCACCAATACCACAACACGGCAGACATTACGTGAGTGGAATCCTTTACATACATGGTACCGTGTGTGTGTGTGTGTGTGTGTGTGTGTGTGTGTGTGTGTGTGTGTGTGTGTGTGTGTGTGTGTGTGTGTGTGTGTGTGTGTGTGTGTGTGTCTGCGTTTGTGTGTGTGTGTGTGTGTGTGTGTGTGTGTGTGTGTGTGTGTGTGTGTGTGTGTGTGTGTGTGTGTGTGTGTGCAGCATCCTGATGAACACCAATAAAAGGAGTCAGTCGCAGCAGCATTCAAAGTCTACGGCAGCTTTCAAGACGCGTCATCGCTATACTATAACTCACTGCAAGTTTAATTTTAGCGCAGCACCCATTTTCCATGCGAGGCTGTCATGGCTAAATGTAGTGCATCTTGCCCTTGGAGCAGCCGGGCCGCGCGATCTCACCAAGACACCTGGCGAGGCATTACCAAGGATCGCGAAAATACAACATTCAGTGCCATTACTTTAGCCGGCAGCACATGAACCCGGGCCAAGGGATCCCCACGGCCTTGTGTCGTGGCCACCGAGAGACACGGTGGCCACGCTTGTGTGCTCTGCGTGGAGAGAGGGGATGCAGCGTGGCACTGTGGCACTGTGGCACTGGTGGCGGTGGTGTCATGGAGTGCTCGGCAAGGCGCCTCCCTGCCCTGCCCTGCTCCTTCGCTTGTTATGAGGGCGGGCGAGCGCCTCTAAAATATTACCTCATTCTTATTTTCCGTATTTGTGTTTATTATCCATTGATGCACGTATAGTGGGTGGTCACAGCCACTTGCAGGATGAGGGATGGGACGGGGAGCGCCAATCACTGGCCGGGAGGGGAGAGGGCAGGTGCATGGTGTACTCCCTGCCCCCTTAACCCCCACGCCCCGCCGTGGCTCTGGCTCCTACCAAGTGAAGTCTGTGATCAGGGTGCGGGCACGTGGGCGCGAGACCCACAACACCCTCACAGCGACCACCAAGGGACTGAGTCGCCCAGAACAAATAGGAAAGGAAGGAGAGCAAAAAGGTGCACGGCGAGTGAGGCGTGGCTGGTGGCCCTGCTAATAAGGACCAAGCACAAGGCTGCCCGCGGTGACGCCGCCGTCATAGGCTTCAACATAACATTATCAGACACCTTAGCCGCGGTATCTTCCTTGGGGTGCTTGCCTTGCCATGCCTCGACCCGCCCCGTCCCAAGCCTCTGAAGCAAACATGTGTAAACCCTGCAGAAATATCACACACACGCACGCAGAAACACACACACACACACCTTTCCAAAAGTCATGTTGGCGCAAGTTTACTTGTGTTCGCCGCGCCGCTGGTGGTTGTTGCTGTGTCGGGGAGTAGCAGGTTGTGTGGCATACTCGCCCCGTGGTTCCCCGAGCCACCCACCGTGTGGCTGGCTGCGAGTGACAACCTTCCGCCACAAACACTGACGCGTCAAACACTAACACTTTTTTTAAAGTTCTTTATCACTTTCGCTGGTGCTCGGGGCTCCTTGGCACCTTCCTCACTGCACTACCTATGCCTTGCCGCTCAGGCCACACACAAACACACACTGAATCACTTAAGACGGTGCCGTCCAAGAATATGGCACGGCGGCGGGGGATGCGAACGAACACTACACTCTTCTTCCTCACCTACTGACTGATCCTCTGCCCTCTCCGGGCGGAGAATATATGCGAGCGGCGGGCATGAGGGCGGTGGGCATGACGTGGCCAAAGGGTGCACCCCCGCGCCTCACACCTACACGACCAGCCATCGAGCACCAGCCCCTGAGAGCCGCGGCGGGCAGCCGGCGACCCCTGGTAACTCCTCTTCTTGGAGCACATCCACTTCTTTTTTTAGGAGTTTACTGAATGTTTCTACACTTTTTGCCAAACTCTTGGCCCAAAGCGTGAGTTCGTCTCTCAGAAATGATCGGCTGGCATTACGTGACCAAGAACACCACCACATTATTCCTATTCAGAGGTTCCTAAGGTTAGAATCAGATAGTAAAGATAAACCTCTGCTTATCATGGACGCCCTGAACCCCACTTTGGTGCCAAATATTACTCGGCAGCGACTGAGTCACAGACACTTCTGAACGGTGTGGCAACGCGTTATGTGGCCGCCTCTCTCGCCGCGAGGGGAGCCCCGCCCCCCTGGCCCTGGCACTAATGGTTGGGGGAACGCGAACTGGGAAGAGTGTCGCCCAGAGTCAAGGGGGCGGGACCCGCTATGTCCCTGACGGCCCTGCACCGCGTCTTCCTGGGAACGAGGAAAGGGCGTCAAAATACAACACAAGACGAGACGTTACGGGGGCGGCGGGGTCATTGGGTTTGGTCAGTCTACCTCAGATGTCAAGGCCACGCCATCAACAACTACTTATATAAACTACCTGCGTCACTAATTTGTCAGCGCGGCGTAATCACTCAGCAAGTGCTGAGGCGGCGAGGCTGTCGTGAATATGTCTGTCACTTTTTTCTTCCCTCGTCTGGTTTTTCCCGTCGCCGCTAAACTTACCTCATGTCATAACTCATGCTTTTTTTTTTTCTAATTCAGGAAACGCCGCCAGAAGGGGAGGCGTGACAAACATTACCGCGAAGAAACACACGCGTCATCCCGCCAGGCGCCACGGCGAGCTAAAATAAATCCGATAACCATGTCACCTCGGTGCCTTCCCGCAACACTATTCCTAAAACCTGGCGGCGGTATTTCCGGGTTGTGAAGGCGGCGCCGGGGCCTCGAGGCGCTGATCCCAAAGGTTACCTATGGACTAATTGGGAGAGGCGTGGGAAGCAGGGAGGCCAGTGGTGACAGGTGGACTGACGACAGGTGTGATTAATGAGTCTCCAGAAGGGTGACGGCCAGGTAGATCTGTCCTCCAGCCTGGCTTCTGGCTGTCCCCCCTTGTGTGTGTGTGTGTGTGTGTGTGTGTGTGTGTGTGTGTGTGTGTGTGTGTGTGTGTGTGTGTGTGTGTGTGTGTGTGTGTGTTTACATAACGCTGGTTTATCTCGATCTCCCCGCGGGAGTCAGCCAGACATGACGTCACGGGTGAATCACGAGGACGCCCGCCGCCGTGATGTCGACTATTTCTTGGGTCCACCTTGTCCCGCAGGTGCCTCGCGTGGCGGCCGGACATGGCGGCTCAACAGCGGCTAAGAGACGAGGATGAGCAAGGCATGGATCACACGAGGTGGTGTAATCATGGAGTGTTCATCTCGTGCGGCAGAGAAACCCTTGAGTGCAGCCTAGGGTGTCCTCGAGGTCGCGGCAACACCACGTCAATATCTGGGCTCGTGGAAGCCACCTTCGCTATAAATCTGAGCCTCCACGAACACGACCTCTAAAATCAGTTTGACACAAGTGAGTGTTGGTTGCTTTTCCCCGAAACACAACGGTTCTGTTCGTGCAGCACACACGTCACTTCCTGATGGCCGGCCTCCTGCCACCTGCCCCGGCCCACGCACGACAGGTAACAAAGGCCACGTCACCCCTGGGGCGGGAGGGAGCCAGGGACCTATACCCTACCCACACCCCTCCATCACCTCCCTCCTCAGACACACACTAATGACCTCGCCTGGTTGAACAGCATTAGGTGGAGCATTGCCTGGTGCGGGGTGTTGGGTGATAGGCTCGGGTAACCACTAACCACGCACTGTATAACTCACCTGCTGCTGTTGGTGGACTTGCTGGTCTTTCTGGAACAACTTGACGCGGTTGTGGAAGTCCATGACGTCCACGCCGCCGCCGCCGCCGCCGCCGGGGCTGCCCTCACCAGCGTCGCCCGACATCTGCAGAACCAGAACACACACAGTTACTCAAGGCCCACGGCTGCCCAAACACCGCTATGTGTTCGGGTGCTGATTAAAGTACTGCATATTATAATGAAGCTTACATTACATAAATATAATAGTTCACAAAGACACCATGACTAGCCCTTTCCCATTCCCAATGGTTCCCATTCCTCCCGCGGTCATTGACATTCCCTACAAGCATAACGTTTCATCAGGATCCGTCTCTCATAACTTTCCCTCCGTCCACCAGGAAGCTCTCTGCAAGGACAGCGGCCAGTCATGCGATGCCCTTTCCCTGCCTCCCCCCACCCACTCACTACCATGCACACGCACACACGCCCTTGTTCTCCCCCCTACCCCCACCACCACCACCAGCACTAATCAGGAGTGAGGTTTGGGCAGCCAATACAAGAGAACAAAACAGGTGGAAGGACGGGAAGGCAGGGACGGAGGAAAAAAGCCGCGCCCTCCAACACGCAGGCCGCTGGTAACTTTCCCCATGAGCGGCCGGGAGTCCCATGGCGGCAGAAGGAAGGTGTTGGCTCGAGGCGTGGCATGGGAAGGTAAAAAGAAGTAACCTGAGGGCGATGAACCTCTCACATGTCTTGGGGTCTTGTTTACCTAGGCCGTGACGCAATTGGTCTTCCCCCTTCCCCCTCCCTCCACCCCAGGTCTTCCCCCTCCCCCACTACGCCCCCTTCCCCCCCCCACACACCTCAGATCTCCATCCCTCTCTGCAACGCCACCACAACCCGCAGAGACTCACCAGTAAAACCAGTATATACCATCTCAGAGCCACGTTCCCGCACCAGACATCACTAATCTATAAACATCAACGTTATTTAACCTCCTAAGTGCGCCAGTGCCATGCGGTCCCACTATCCGAGCGACTACCAGAAGGGGGCGTGGGTAGGGGGGCAGGAGGGAGGGCGTGGGCAGGAGGGAGGCCATGGGCAGGAGAGGGGCGTGGGCAGGAGAGGGGCGTGGGCAGGAGGGAGGGCGTGGGCAGGAGGGAGGGCGTGAGCAGAAGGGGGCGTGGGCAGGAGGGAGGGAGGGCGTGGGTAGGGGGGCGTGGGCAGGAGGGAGGGCGTGGGCCACGACACTGAAAAGAACGTCGGTGGAAACCTGACGATCGATACTTCAGCATGTTGTCACGACGCGGTACCTTTACGGCTTCCACGTGACCTCGGCAGCTGCGTCAGGTCTCCACCGAGAGAAAGAGAGAGAGAGAGAGAGAGAGAGAGAGAGAGAGAGAGAGAGAGAGAGAGAGAGAGAGAGAGAGAGAGAGAGAGAGAGAGAGAAAATAGTCCAGCAAAGTTATCTGATCTTTACACGAACTAACAACTACATATGTAGATGCAACATTCAACGCCGTCACCACAACGCCTGACGAAGATCTCGCCCGTCACGCCCCTCAAGATGACGCTCGACGCTCTTATCTCCGTGTGTCCTCGAGGTCCTCACGTCAGTCCTCGTTGCCGCCGCAAGGACGAGGACGAGGACGAGGCGCAAAGGAAGAAAGTCATGGCAAGCGAGGCAGTGAAGAAGAAAAACAAAAGAGGCGTGAAAATTGGGTACTAAATCCAGATTGGGACAAGTAGATAATACGAGAGAGAGAGAGAGAGAGAGAGAGAGAGAGAGAGAGAGAGAGAGAGAGAGAGAGAGAGAGAGAGAGAGAGAGAGAGAGAGAGAGAGAGAGAGAGAGAGAGAGAACAAAAGGGACAAAAGGTGAAAGTAAACAAAATGCATAAGAGGAATAGAGAAATGAAAGGAGTAAACGTAACAAGAAACAACTATACATGATAATTAAGGTCACATCATCGTCAGTCACAATCTACAGTCACCCGGAACACCTTCATCACCATTACTAACACGTGTATTATACGTGACGTGACTCGCCCTGCACCGCCTGTCTACCTGTCGTATTGATTAGGCCTGTGACCCTCCTTCACCTGCGGCCATCAGGGTCTTGTGCCGCCTCCTGGTCCACCGCAGACGTGTGTGAGAGAGAGAGAGAGAGAGAGAGAGAGAGAGAGAGAGAGAGAGAGAGAGAGAAGAGAGAGAGAGGAGAGAGAGAGAGAGAGAGAGAGAGAAGAGAGAGAGAGAGAGAGAGAGAGAGAGAGAGAGAGAGAGAGAGAGAGGAAAAAAGTGTGGAAGGTGTGACTGTGTGACTGTGTGTGTGTGTGTGTGTGTGTGTGTGTGTGTGTGTGTGTGTGTGTGTGTGTGTGTGTGTGTGTGTGTGTGTGTGTGTGTGCGAGTGTCAAATCGATAAACGAAAGAAAGTTGTTGTTAAAAGAAATAAGATAAAAAGTGATAGCAATATGTGATAAAGCTTTACGACAAGAGGAAAGACATAAGAGGTAAGAAGGAAGGAGTGATAATAGGAATGATGAAGAGAAAGAAGATAAGAAAACGTACGATAAAAAGGAAAAACATTAACACGTAGAGACAATGTATACAAACAGTGTCAGGAAAATATGAAAATTTGAATACAGGAAAGAAAGATGGAAAATAAAAAAATAAAACCGTCAGTAAAAATGGTAACGAAGAAATTTCACAAAATAAACAAGAGAAAAACCGAGAAAAAAAACCATATACCTTTCCTTTTCCTCCTCGTCCCTTCCTTGTCGTCAGCTCGCCTCCCTTCCCTTCCCTTCCCTCTCCTCTCCCTTCCTATCCCTTCCCTTCCCTTCCCTTCCCTTCCCTTCCCTTCCCTTCCCTTCCCTTCCCTTCCCTTCCCTTCCCTTCCCTCCCATCCCTTCCTTCTCCCTTCCCTTCCCTCTCCCTTGTGTGGACTATTCTTTACTGCCATGAGAGAGAGAGAGAGAGAGAGAGAGAGAGAGAAGAGAGAGAGAGAGAGAGAGAGAGAGAGAGAGAGGAGAGAGAGAGAGAGAGAGAGAGAGAGAGAAGTCATGACAGCACAGGGAGAAATGAATAAGAATATTTCATCGCTCTGAGTGAATAATGGCTTGGTGAAAACTGCGGCGCGAGGGTGAGGAGTGAAGAGGGAAGAGGGAGGGAGCATAGTGGTGGGGGAAGATAGTGGTGGTGGTGGAGGAGGGGCAGAGGTAACCACGTGGGTATGGCACCCCCCACTATCCCCACCTTCTCTCCCCCCCCCCCATCACCATCAATAGTTACATCACTTAAGTTCCAACGAACAAACAAATTTTTCCCCTAAATAAAGCAATTTCACGTTATTGAAGCCAAAATATTGACGAATGCTGATTTCACTCCTACGTTTCCTTCTTCTCTTCCCTCTGCTCCTCCTCCTACCTCATATATTCCTCCTGTTGCTCCTTCTACCTCCTCTTTTATTGCCTCTGCTTTTCCTCCTCCCTCTTTTATTCCTCCTGCTCCTACTCCTTCTCTGGCTGGCCAAGCTGCGAGCCTTCAGAAGTTAGGCTAAAAATTACTCCTCAGCTGTCGCGTCCCCTCGTGAGCACTCAACCCAAGAGCCACTATCATTATCCCTCCAAGTCTCTCTCTCTCTCTCTCTCTCTCTCTCTCTCTCTCTCTCTCTCTCTCTCTCTCTCTCTCTCTCTCGTTACCTGTGGGGCAGACTGGGACGCCTCGAGACCACCAGACCAAACATACTTTTTCTCCTGGTCACAAGAGGACTCGAATGGTTAAAGTGATGCATTTTATTTCACTCTCACGCCCTCAACGGCACTGTGGAATAACTTAGGTCCTCCTGTGTATAATTCCTCCTGTTCCTCGTCACTAAAACACAAGAAGTCCTTTGTCAGTAGTAGGTAAAGTACTGTTCCTTCTACTTCAACTGATCCTCGTCACTAGTATGTAAGTTCTTCGGCAGTAGTAGGTAAGGTCCTCTTCTTCCTTCTCCAAGTCACTCCTTGTTACAGGCACACAGGTCTTCCTTCGTTAGTATAGTGTTACTCCTCCTTCAGTAATTCCTTAGTACCTAGTTCCTCCCTTTAGTAGTGGTAGTAGTAATGTAGGACCTCTTTCTGTTTTCCTTCAGCCTCTCCTCGTCGCTAAAACTCGCTAAATCTCCCTCCGTCAGTAGTTCCCAGAGTACGGACGTGTTACTCGGGTATCGGTTTTTCTCTCACTACTCTCTCAGTCCCTCCCACTCGTCCCAAACCAACACACAGATTGACACAGCGACACAGTTACCCTAAATATAAGGTTGGCACCCCTCCCCCCCTCTCCCTAGCCATGCCGATGATAGAAGGTAAACAATATCGGCCACCACAGATAAGACACGGATACAGACACACACCACACACACACACACACACATTCTGGCGCACATATTTGGATGATTCATATCGATAACCACCTTATCAGACATTGTAAGGTGACAGCGTGGCCTTCACCGCACACGCACATACGATCACACACACACATACACACACACATACAGAACAACAACAATACGCACAGTAGTAAAACCCACGCACAGTTACCTCTCTCTCTCTCTCTCTCTCTCTCTCACATACAACACCATTCAATACAACTTTATAGAAAACAAACATTAGACTGTCAGGAGAGAAGCGAGGGTGGTTGTGATGATGATGATGACGATGATGATGGTGATGGACATGTACAGGGGGTTGGTTGGGGGGTTGGGGGTTAGCATGAAGGGGTGCCTGGGGTTCGAAATGGTGTCTGGAGTTGGGGGGTTGAATAGTGGCGGTGTTACTGTTGTTCCTGACTCAGCGTTTCCATCACAGGCACCGCACGAGTCTGGCTGTTTGTCCAAGGTCCGGGGCGACTCGAGGGGAGGGAGAGGGTAGCGGTGGGGTGTTCAATGCCGCTTGTTAATGGATGGACACAAGGCAAGGGAGATGATTGATTCATAATGGTGAAAAAAAAATAATAAAAAAAATAAAGTAATGTGGTGGTATGGTGTGGTGGTGTGGTGGTTGGTGGTGGTGGTAATATAAAATAAGGCTTAAAACTGATACGAAAATAATAGATAGAATGTTACTGAAGTGAAGAAGAAAAGAAAATGTAAATATATGAGTGAAATTAAGCAAATCGAAAAAAAAATTATACAACTGAAGTGAATAAGAAAATAAAATCAAAATATATGGGTGAAATTAAGAAAAAAATACGAAATGAAAGTTTGAAATAAATCTAAATGAAAGAATTGGGTAGTTTATATAAGACAGAAAAAAAAAAACTAGTTGATAGAAGACAAGAAACGGAAAGGCAAAGAAAACTACAAACAAAACAAAGAAATAAACAACCTACTATCGAACCAGAGTGACGATAAAATAACGAAAGGCAAAAAAAAGGTGTTGGGACTAATATAGAAAGGAAAAAAAAACCATTATCGGCATTGCGTCAGATAAGGTAACACTACAACCACATGCACGGCCAAGCTCTCGCTCTCTCTAATCTTCCCTCCCTTCCACGTAAAAGCGATGAAGCTCCACTACATATGTGGAGTAGTAATGAGAAGTATAAAGGTTGTGAAAGGAAGAGAATACTAAAGCAAATGACTATAAGTGAGATTGACGACGAGAGAGAGAGAGCGAGAGAGAGAGAGATAGAGAGAGAGAGAGAGAGAGAGAGAGAGAGAGAGAGAGAGAGAGAGAGAGAGAGAGAGAGAGAGAGAGAGAGAGAGAGAGAGAGAGAGAGAGTCCTTGGCGACCCACACTGTCCCTACAACAATAAGCTCCATTCCTAACAACGTCCCCGGAACACACACACACACACACGCGCGCGATGGTCAGGTGACAGCGTGCCGGGCTCCCATTCTGTGGGTAGGCGGTTCGAATCCTCGCGCTCCCGGGGATTTTTCACTGACAAATTCGGGCGGTTACTGTCCCCCTTGAGCAAGGGGATGGGAGTGTGTGGTGTGTGAGGTCCCAGCATTGCCCAAAGATCGGTAATAATGAGCTCCAAGCTCGCACTCAGAGGGTGAAAACTGGCGATCGCGAGCCAGCTCGCGTGGAGAAGACCATGGGTGATTAACACACACACACACACATACATACAGTCACTCACACACACATACACACACACAGTCACTCATACACACACACACACACACACCTTCTCCCCCACACGTTACATAACACCAGGAATTCCAGTTTCTCACCCGGGCCGGCGGACAGCACGCGGCAAGGGCGACCTCCCGAACATGCTGAACCAGATCCGGGAACTTGGTGCGAATCCTGGCTGAGTCCTGAACACCCACCCTAGTCCTGCGTCGCCGCGGCCTCGAGCACTCTTTCACCACGCGTCCTTCAAGACTTTAAAAGCACAACAGAAACGAGAGTCCTTCTGAGTGAATCCTTTTAAGGCGCAGGACGTTTTCTCACACTTCCTGTCAGCCTGGTTTAGCTTAGGGGACTTAGGGTGACAGGGACGGCCTTGGGTTGAGGAGTTCGGTGGTGCCCTTCGCTGCCCTTTGCATTATTCACTGTAATCACCGCCATAAACCGTAGCCCAACATGGGAGGAACACAGACACGCCCCCTGAATAAACTGGCGAGGAGTTGCGGCCGTACGTACACCCTCGTGGCCTCACTACCCTGCGTGTGGAGCCTCGGGTCGCCTCGCCTCCACCCACTGCACCTCCACAGCCGCCACTGGGGCCCTGATGGTGCTGGAGGCCTTTGCTCCCCCGCCACACTGAGCATGCTCCGTGGTGCGCCGATCCATACTGCTGGCATAGGACCACTCTTTCCCGCCTTCATTAGGGGCGAGGGGGCGTGGCGGAGGGTGCGGTGCTGGGGTGGAGGGTCGAGGGTCGTGGGTCGTTGTGGTGACCCAACCCGCGGCGCCCGGGCATCAGTGAGTCACGGAAGGTACCGGCAAAGTGGATACACGCTGCCGTCCATCTGGATACATACATCTTGGTGTGGATGTCAGGCGGAATGTGACTTGTGTTCGTGTTGTGGTTGGTGTCGTGAAAAGTCAGAAATTTGACCCCCTTCACCACCACCACCACAAACACCACCACTACCATCACCACCACCACGGCTGCATCACCACCACATGGCTGCATCACCACCACTGGACATGACTTCCCTCTAAAACACAACACTTGGTTCACCGCCGTCCAGTCAACTTCCATATAGTATCCAGTCGTCAGCAGCGGCCCAACATCTGCTGTGTCACCCGCGGGCGCCAGTACAAGGAGGCTCCTGGTCCTGGCGGCGGGCCCAGGGCTGCCAGCGACCTTGTAAAACTCAAGGACACGCGACACACTGACCCACTGCAGTATAAACAGCCGCGGGAGGAGGCGGAGGGGTGGGAGGGGTGGGAGGAGGCGGTGAACCCCTCCTCCCTCCTTCCGCCCCGCCGCCCCCACACTCATAACTCTGCTGTTTCCGCTCGAAGGCCTTGCGTCAGTGTGGTGGTGTGGAGGAGGGAGGAAGCAGTGGTGGTGTGGTCCTACAACCCGCTAGGCTAGGCAGACAACGTTAGGAGGAGAGGAGAGGACCTACGAAGCGATACTAAGCGGTAGAGGTCACAAGAATAAGAAGAGAATTTACTTTACGCTGCATCATCTTGTACAACTGTTCTTTCAACGGGAAGTGGCTCGTTACCGCGAGATCCTCATTCTGACGACGCCTCTTAAACTACCAAACAAATCTACGCCTTCCTTCCCCTCTTCTTCCTCCTCCTCCCTCCTCTTCTTCTTCTTCCTCCTTCCCCTCCACTCACAATAAAGCTTCCTCACACAAAGTTACGACCATTATCAGACTTGTACTTCATCGGTAATGTACGTAATCTAGCAGCGTGTGTAACTAACTTACACTAACTTACCTAACTTAACCCACCCCGCCTTGTTTAACTTTTCATTTAGTACCCCAGTAAGTCCTCAACACACCCCTTCACGACAATCACCCTCACGATACTTCCCCCCCTCCCCTTCTGCCCCCCTTGTTTCACCCCTCTCCCCCCCTTGTTTCACCGCTATATACGCCCTTTGACCCGTTGTACACGCACCCTCCACCTCCTCCTCCTCTTCCACCTCCTCCTCCACTCACTCTTTCGCATTATACTTTCTCACGTTCACACTTGCTCCCTTCCCTTTTTTGTCATTCTTATAAGCGTGTTTACATCTCCTCCCTCATTTTTCTTGCTCTTTATCCTATTCCTATTGTTTATGTAGCTTTTTCTCCTATCTCTCTTCCTCCTTTTATCTTTAATTGCCTGTTCTTTTATTTCTCTCTTCATTCATGTTCTTGTATTCCCTCTACGTTTCCATCTCTCTCTCTCTCTCTCTCTCTCATTCATATCTTCACTATCTCTCACGGTTCTTTATCTCCCCGTACTCTCCCTTTCCACACCTTCATTCATTCTCCCTTTTTCTTCCTTGTACCCTCTCTCCCCTCCTACACATTCCTATCTATCCTTCCCGTTAGGTAGGAGTAGTATCCCCCCTCCCCTCCCCTTCCCCTAGCGGTCACCCAGGGTCGTCACTACCATCACCACCACCACCAGGGTCACCACCATCACCACTTTGCTGCGTCCTCACCACCACTAACTTGCCCTGACCTTTTAGCTCCAACGCACGCACTGACAGTCTCTCTCTCTCTCTCTCTCTCTCTCTCTCTCTCTCTCTCTCTCTCTCTCTCAGCAAACAAGGCGCACCACCCCCAACAAGTGACTGTGGTTGGCATAGGTTGTATCTAATGACCTTGTATTGTATTACTACCACCCCACCACTCCACCCCACCCCCTCCACTTCAATCCCCCCCTACCTCAGACCTGACACTAACAATCACCTTTCCCTTTATCTCTCCCTCTCCCTCTCCCTCCTCCTCCTCTTCCCTCCCTTCCTCACATAACCCTAAATGCAACTGACGTTTCATGAACCAGAATAATTAAAACTTGGCTTCCTTCAGGAGGGGGAAGGTCTGGCGAGGTGCATACGACACCCCGCGCCCTCCCTGCCCCTCCCAAGGTAACCCAACACCACGCTGGCCATTACGGAGCAGGGGCGCGTCAGTCACCCCGCCCTGCCATCACTCACAATGAAATGACTCTTGAAATGAAGTTACGATGCCTTTGTGTGTGTTGGTCTTGTGGTGGGGGGGAAAGGTCGGGATGGCTGTGTAGGTGGCTGAAATGAAGTTACGATGGCTGTGTGTCTTGTGGTGGGGGGGAAAGGTCGGGATGGCTGTGTAGGTGGCTGAAATGAAGTTACGATGGCTGTGTCTTGTGGTGGGGGGGAAAGGTCGGGATGGCTGTGTAGGTGGCTGAAATGAAGTTACGATGGCTGTGTGTCTTGTGGTGGGGGGGAAAGGTCGGGATGGCTGTGTAGGTGGCTGAAATGAAGTTACGATGGGTTTGTGTGTGTGTCTTGGTCTTGTGGTGAGGAGGATTTTTTTTTTGTGTGTGTGTGTGTGTGTGTGCACGGCAGACGCGCCACGGCAGGTCAGGAGTGTCTCAAGGTTCTCTCATGTCTTGCTTTATCACTTTATCTCAGCTCTCCTCCTGAAGGCTCCCGGACCCGCGCTACTACGGCTTCTGCTGCCACTGTGCTCATGACTCGCCAGGACTTGATGCGCTTTAACAATAGTATGTGATGGCAAGACGCCCACCACCACTTTCATGTCATATGGCCTCTCCCATGGCCTCACTACTTACTACAACTGTGAATACAACGACGTATGTCATTAAGTCACCACAAACACCCGATGTAGAGGCACGGACAAGCAAGGTCTCACAACAAACATGTCTTCTAACACCAACGACACAGCGACTATTCAACACATCGGTGAATGCTGACACACACACACGCCTAATCAGCACAACCCCCCCCTCCCACACACACACGCTTAGCACAACCTCCCTCCACACACACCTCTAGCACAACCCTACACACACACACGCAGGCCTATCACAACCTCACACACGTCACACACAAACACACGCCCGTCCGCCGCACCACCACGCCTCCAGCTACACGCCTCACCCTAGCTTAATTACCTTTATCCCGTCGAGGGGGGACCGTCGCCTATAGCCGTTCCACCAGCTCATGGCGGCGGCGGGCGGCACGGCGGAGGTGAGGAGGCGCCACACGTCCCGCTGCTCCAACTCCACCACCACTCTCTCCTTGTGGGACACCGTATACTGGATCCCTATGGTCAGCAGCGCGCCACCCAGGGTCAACACGGTCAGGGGCGATAGTTGCTGAGTTAGTAATGAATGCTACGTGTGATCTAGATCCCCATGTATCACTTTCTTTCAGCGTGAGTCACCGAGGATGCTGTCAGCGTGTGGGGAGCGTGTGGGGGGATGCCAGGAACACTTCCACTCAAAGCTAGTGAATAATTATACTAGCTTTGCTCCCGCCGCCCGTCACCTAATACACCGGTCAGGCAAAGGATATAACGCCTCATAGGGGTTAATACTGACCACTCCAGGTATTGAGTACGTGGAGGGGTGTTAGCGGCGGTGTCTGAGTGTTCACTGACCCTTGCAAGCCCACCCACTGATCAATATCCTCGGTGACATTTACAGCATCGACTAAACCCATGAAAAACCTACTCATGGTGCCGGCGGGAGAGACGATTCACGCGGCTCCTGGTAAGGCGCTGAGGTATCACAGGTGAGCCTCGACGATAACAAATTAACAATCACAGGTAACTCTTCAGGGCGTCACGGTGTATGTAGATCTCAAAGGTATCACACACAAGTCTCAGGTGTACTGCAGGTAACTATTCCTCAGGTGTAAACAGGTGAGGCTCAGGCTGATCACTGGTGCCTCGTCTACCCGGGCATCGGTTAATATATCGCCGCTCCTTCTGATAGCACACAGTTCCGGGTTACTCATAAACGTAACGACGGGACAGATTCACATGCCGATGCTATCTCATACACATGCACACACAAATACACCTACGCTTGTGCCGTCATAATTCTGATTCATCGCAGATTCCAACGGTGATAAGACGGTCAATTAATCTCTCGTCTTGGTACTCTTCCCGCGCCCCTCGATGATGCGGGGGCGTTATCATGGGGCGGGAAGGAAGGGCGGGAAGGAAGGGCAGGAGGGCGCAGGGACAGGAGAGGTCAGGAAGGAAGGTAGAAAAGGGAGACAGGAAGGAAGGAAGAAAAGGGAGACAGGAAGGAAGGAAGAAAAGGGAGACAGGAAGGAAGGAAGAAAAGGGAGACAGGAAGGAAGGAAGAAAAGGGAGACAGGAAGGAAGGAAGAAAAGGGAGGAAGGAAGGAAGGTAGGAAGAAAAGGGAGACAGGAAGGAAGGAAGGTAGGAAGAAAAGGGAGACAGGAAGGAAGGAAGGAAGGTTATGGTAAGGAAGGAAGGAGGAGGAGGTATGGTAAATGGAGGAGGAGATGCATGAAAGGAAGAAAATGAAGATCCACTTTTGTTTCTATCTTGTGAACAGACCCACTAAAACATGTCAAACAAAACAAAAACAAGCTTCTACATCAGCCAGATAACATTAACAATGATTACAACCCTTTACACACACAACACACACACTGATAAGAAGGAGACATGTAACGTCAAGTCCTGAACAATCCATCACAAAACGTTTTCTTTTGTTCCACGTAGACAACAACAACCACACACACAACATGAATTAATCCTGTATACCGTCACATGTAAGGTAAGCTCATGTAGTCGCAATGATAAGAGTAATCGTAACAGTAGTCGCAGTCATCGTTGAAGTAGTAGTAGTAGTAGTAGTAGTCGCAGTAGTAGGAGTAATAACTGGTAACTCTTTCAATCCCAATCATGTCACAGTCAGCCATCATGGTCACTCAAGTCTCTACTAACGTTATGAGAATTTGATAAGAAGGGGCGATAAGGCGAGGCAGTCCCAGGAATAATCAGTCACTTGTATCGCGAGGCTGAGGACAACGACTAAACGAACCCTGACTTGGCGCCCAGACGAAATTACCCTCAACACTGTAGCCTATACGTAATCTGCTTATTATACGTTTGTGTGTATATATGTTTGTGCTTATACGTAAGTATAACGGAAGTTGCTTATACGTAAGTTTGTGCTTATATATGTTTATAGCCTATACATAATCTGCTTATTATACGTTTGTGTGTATATGTTTGTGCATGAACGTGCTACTATATATATATATATATATATATATATATATATATATATATATATATATATATATATATATATATAAATAAATTCGCGGTCATGCTATTTTCTCGTTTATTTACCAATCAATATTTTCTTGCTTTTCGCCAAATGATAGCCCTCGATCTACTTCATATTTACTTCTCTGTACATGTTGCACTTATCTGCCACAGTTTTTTTAGTTATTGAAAAAATCGTGATTAAAAAAAAAATCAAGGCCTTGCAAAATTGGCAATATTTTTTGAAAAATAATTTGCTTGAAAATTTGTTCTTAGCAGTTTTTGAGCATGCTGAACACGAATCTGGAATAAGTTTTGTTACAATGATTAAAAGTCCCTATTTCAGCCAATTCACCATGACATGATACTTCCAGATATTCCTTAAAAATCACTATGGCGACTTCTAATCATTGTAACTGAAAAATAATTCCAGATTCGTGTTCAGCATGCTAGGAACAAAATTTCAGGCAAATCTGTTTTTCAAAAAATATTGCAAATTTTTCAAGAGGTGATTGATGACTTGAATGTGGTGGTGATGATGATGTGGTGACTGACCCCTTGAAAAATTTGCAATATTTTTTGAAAATAGATTTGCTTGAAAATTTGTTCCTAGCAGTTTTCGAGTATGCTGAACACGAATCTGGAGTCAGTTTTCAGGTACAATGATTAGAAGTCCCTATTTCAGCCAATTCACAATAACATGATACTTCCAGATATTCCTTAAAAAACACAAATTAGACAAAACTTACTACAAGACATAACAATATGATAGGCATTGCTAGATTAATCATTACTTCCAATACAACGATCAGTATTGGTATTTTCAATATTATTATTATTATTATTAATCCCTATTTGAGCCACCCATGCGATTGTCAAAGTATGTGTACAAAGTATAGTAGTACAGCCGCGGCACGCACCGCATGGGAGGTCGGACTCCCACAAGTTAGGCTAAGGATAATTCAAACTTGCTCGAATTATGGAGTCATTATTGAAAATTCGAACTGGCCTGAAACAGGTTGAATTATTCGAAGTTTGAATTATATGGGTTCGATTTAGGGAGTGTTTACTGTATACAACTGCCACATAATATTGACACGTTATACAATACTCTAACAGTACTTCACAGCAAGGTCAAGTAAGGTACGGGCGGACAGGTATTAAGGTAAAGATACAAGACAGGTATTAAGAAGGTATTTCAGAAGTAAGAAGGTGAAGAGGTAAGACGTGAGAAGGTACAGTGACACAAGACGGTAGAAGGTATGAACAGGTGGATGATGTCAGGTGAATTACGTGCACCTTCCGCTTGCTTGAGGAACTTGGTGAGATAACGCGGGGGCGGCACATAAGCGGAAGTCCTGAGGGCGTAGCGAGGGCAGGGGGAAGGGTGAGGATGGGGGGAGGGGGACAGGCAGGGAGAAGATTGGAGTTATCAGGGAAACGGCAACGAAGGCAATACTTGGTGAGGCAGTGACGGGCAGTGTGGGTACTCGCTCCTCCCCTTCAGGAGCCCACCACCACACCCATTGACGTCACGCCATCACGCACCGCCAAGAATTCGTGTATTTTTAAAAGATTGTGAGGCGAGTTTGGGTGAAGAAAGAAAGGATATGGGGGGAAAAAATGTTGACAGAGCAAGCCATGGTAGAAGAAATTTAGAGATTGGAGAAACGTTAAAGATTAGAAAAATGTTACGTTCTTAACTAATATAACTTTCGTAAGAGACACAATTCTTCAAACCACCAATACAAGGAGGGTCATTTTTATCACTTCATGAATTGTAGACTATCATAATAATACGTTTACTGATCTATATAGACTTGACATGAGGCCCGATCTTTGGTAGTCTTTTGGTAGACAAATATAAGACAGATTAAGAATATTGAGAGAGAGAGAGAGAGAGAGAGAGAGAGAGAGAGAGAGAGAGAGAGAGAGAGAGAGAGAGAGAGGCCGAACACACTAACATTTCTGCATGACACATTTATATACCAGGAAAATACAACACACAGCTCACGTTTCCTCCCCGACAAATGACTTTTTTTCCCCGCACTACAGGAAGGAAGGAAAGATTAACTACGTATCGGTGTTATGAAGTTAGATAGTTATAGTGTGTGTGTATAGTTACGTACACTCTAACAACCATCAAAACCACCACCAGGAATAAGAATACAAGTTAATCACCAGTCTAATGAGCAAACTACTAAATTGACGGACAGGAATAGAAAGAGCAATCAAAGCCATAACTCGTTCCAGGCCATCAGCTGACCGCAAACCTCGCACGCAAGCAGTAACCGGAAGTTCAAACATGAGTGTGTGAACATATAACTATCTATAACTATAACTATAACTATCTATAACTATCTATATCATATATATCTACCTATAACTATAATGATATATATCTACAATTATAACTATATCTATCTATAACTGTAACTATATCTATCTATAACTATATCTATCTATAACTATAACTATAACTATCTATAACTATATCTATATATCTATAACTTTAACTATATCTATAACTATATATAATTATCTATAACTATAACTATATCTATGTTTAACTATAACTAGCTATCTTATAACTAACGCCGATACGAACTCTTATCTTTCCTTCCTTCCTGTAGTGCGGGGAAAAAAGTCACTTGTCGGGAGGAAACGTGAGCTTTGTGATATGTTTTCCTGGTATTTAAATGTGTCAGGCAGAAATATTTGTGTTTGGCCTCTCTCTCTCTCTCTCTCCTCTCTCTCTCTCTCTCTTCCTTCTTCACTGTTCCTACACTCTCCTTCATTCTCACCCTCTACTACTATATTTACTAGTTTTTCCTATCTCTTCTTTCCTTCTTTGCACCTCCTCCACTCTCTCCCACTACTACTATTTTTACTACAGTCACGTATGAGGTGGTTGTCTTGTTACGTGTGTGTGTGTGTGTGTGTGTGTGTGTGTGTGTGGTGTGTGTGTTGTGTGTGTGTGTGTGTGTGGCGGGCATCAACACCTGCCTGAAGGGTGATGACAGGCACTCCCAAGGGCGCCTCTTCGCTGGACACTCAAATTAACCCACAACATCTAAACCTCGAGTACACAGCTCTCATTTATCACATCTACAGCCATAAAAAATGATGTCATAGAGGAGGAGGAGGAGAAGAGAAGGTGCAGTGACCCCCTACATGTCTTCTCCTCCTCCTAGGGGCGTGAGGTATCTGGGGGCATGGCATGAGCGGGTGATAGACGCCCTATATGACAGTGGTGGTAGTAGTAGTAGGTAGTAGTAGTAGTAGTAGTAGTAGTAGTAGTAGTAGTAGTAGTAGTAGTATAAAATTAAAAAAACTACTACTATGACTTCATTTTTATGGCTGGTAGTTATAGTAGTAGGTGGTAGTATACTGGTTTATAATAGTAGTGTAGTAGTCGTAGTAGTAAGTAGTAGTAGTAGTAGTAGTAGTTAGTAGTAGTAGTAGTAGTAGTAGTATGAAATAAAAAAACTACTACTATGACTTCATTTTTATGGCTGGTAGTTATAGTAGTATAGTAGTAGGTGGTAGTATACTGGTTTATACTAGTATAGTAGGTAGTAGTAGTAGTAGAATTAAATAAAAAAACTACTATAACTTCATATTTATGGCTGGTAGATATAGTAGTAGGTGGTAGTGTACTGGTTTATAATAGGAATAGTGGTAGTGGTGGTGGTGGTGGTGATGACGGAGGTGATGACGGAGGTACTGACCCGCATAAGGAAAAGTTTAGTAAAGGAAGGAGTTTTATTAATAAGGACAGGAAGATGGTGATGGTTTGGGTCTTTCCCCCGTGTGTGTGTGTGTGTGTGTGTGTGTGTGTGTGTGTGTGTGTGTGTGACCTTTCCAGGAAGCAGTATTGTTCTTTTGTTCTTACATGGGTGTTTTGTTGCTTTTAGTATTAGTGTTTTGTTATTATTATTATTATTGTTAGTAATGATGGTGGTTGTGGTAGTTATTGTTATCAGCACTGTTGTTACATACACTTGTCACTCAACTATTAATTGTACATATTTGTGTTGTAATTACTATCAATATCATTATTAATTTTTTTCGAGCCTTATGGTCGATTATGTATTCTTGTAACTACTTTTGTGTGTGAAAGAAAATTAATAGCACAATAATGTAAACTATGTAATAATATGCAGTATGTAAATAATATCAGCGGGACTTTTGCTACCTCTTTTTGTATGCCCTTGGCCAGTCCTTTGTGAGGAAAAAAAAAAAAAAAAACTGAAACGTATCACACATTCAATTCCTACCATTAGGGACTCTCCAGGACACACACACACACACACACACACACATGGAGCAATAGGTACTAAGGAGGGTAGGGGTTGAGGGGCATGGGGGGGGGCAGGGAGGCGAGGATGAAGGGGCAACTCTTGTTCAGTCTGCGTGGTGGTGGTCGCGATCAACCAGGAGTGAATATATATTTTTTTATTGTCTTTATTTTTTATTTTGTTTCTATCCCTTGTTTTTTTTTTTTTTTCTTTTTCTTCTGTCAAACTGTAATAGATGTAAATAAATAAGAAAAAGAAAAAAGTTAAGCCTACCCCCCTGCCTCCCTCCCGCCGCGGCAGGAAGCGACAATTAAGACTCCGAGAGAGGGAAGAACAGCGGCTGATTCAACACAATGACAGCATGGGTGTAGTCCGCCCAGCCACCGCGCCCATCCGCCACGAGAATAGATGCGATTAACGGTCTTTAACCTCATTTTATGGACAACAGACTAAACTTCATATAAAAAATTAAAAAACTTTTGTAAAATATTGTGTCCAGCAGTGCAAGGGTTACACTTATAGAAACTAAAATTAAGAGATACATATTTAACCTCATATTTTGGGACAACTCACGAAACTCACAATAATATTATTCGTAGTTAATGAAAAATTATACGTTTTGAGACAATCAGACAATGTAAAGGTTAATTTTTGCACCGTATACCTTCACAAACGTACGAGGATTTCAACCTTTCTTCTTCTTGAGACTAAACACGATGCCCTTGTTGCCCTGAGAGGCACATGAAATTCACAATAAAATTACCCGAACTCCATGAAAAAAGTATACCTTTTGAGACAATCAGACGATGTAAGGGTTCATATTTACACCGAATACCTTCCCAAACTTACGAGGAATTTAACCTTTCCTCGCCTTGAGACTAAACACGATATCCTTGTTGCCCTGAGCGATACATAAGGGATAAATAACGGAGGAGTCTCGGGTGGTAAGGGTATAGTTGGGTTGGGGCGGTGCCTTACTTGGCGCTGAGATAAGAGATAGGAGCGATAAGGGATGAGGGAATTCCGGTTCAGGAAGGCGGCGGAACACTACGCGCGCCCCGCTTCCTCCGCCCACTCCTGCTCCCGCACCCGTGTTATCAGATCACCAAATTAAGGACAAAATAAACGCGTTAAGTGGGTGGAAAGTGATCACGTCAAACCGTAAAGGAATTCTCGTGTTGTCTTAACTAAATCTGCAGCCAAAGAAAGATTATTACTTAAGTTCATTTCCTCATGTATGAATATTAAGTTTTTGTTTTTTTCCTGTATGCCTTGGGTGAAAACAAAATTATATTATCATTATTATTATTATTATTACTACTAACTACCCTTTGTCAATCCACCTTAATTTCAGTACCGCAAGGAAATTAATTAACCTTCAAAACGACTCTTTCTCTCTTTTCTTCTCTCTCTCTGTAACCCCCCCCCCCCCCCCCCAAAGCGCATGACAGAAAACCACACAGCAGCGGTTGACAACTTTTATGGGAAACAACCGAAAAAGAGGAAAGATCAGAACGATGTGAGCACGAATCCCCCTGACTAAGTTGTTGGTTATTATCATTATTATTATTATCAGCACCATCAAATTCAGGTTCATTCGTGAGGGTCAAGGTGTGTCAAAGGTCAGGTCAAGTACAAAAACTAGCACTAAACGTATTGCACATCGCCACATACACACAGAACGTTGTATTTCAAGTGAAAACAATATCGACAAGAACAAGATTACATAGTACACGTTTGACACAAGATACGTTCGAGGCATCAACACTAACACGTACTGAACAACACCATCGGGTCCCGTGATACCAGCCGCCACGTCGGCACCGTCGAATTAGCGTGTGAACGTGACTCATGCCATTCATGTTTCCGTTCATGTGCCGGGGAAGAAACGTTGAGTGTGTTGCGGGGAGACTTATCAAGAGGGAGGAGCCATGCACAGGTATATAACGGGGTGGGCTTACGTGGAAGGTAACAGTGGCGGGGTGGAGGTGAGGCAGGTAAGGCAAAGAGGTGGAGGATAGAGGGAAGTGGGGGTGAGGAGAGTGGTGGGGGAGGGTTGAGGGGTGTATGAATCATTGCTCTGATGACTCGTTCCTCATTGACTCAGCTGCGATCTCCCACCTGCCCCAACATGGCCACACCTGCCCCCACCATCCCAGCCCATGGCCACACCTACCCCCCCCCCCCCAATGGCCACATCTTCAACACGACCGCCGCGCCGTCACTGGTCCTCAGACAGTTTAGCGCTGGTCTCCTATTTTCAGCAGACATACAAGACTTTGCTGCTTCATGTGTGCATTTATTGACCTGTTGGTTTATGCTATGTACTTTGATACCATGTCCCCTAGTGTGCCTATACTATGTTATTTTGTTTGTTTTTGCTCTAGTACTTAAGTTAATTCCTTGGCTTGTTCTTGTTGCTTTGTTTTGTCTGTATGCCTCCGGGCGAGAATAAAATTTTTATTTTTATTATGCATCTACCGAGGATGTGTTTGGACCACCTCGAAAGAGGAGAAAAAAAATCTGCTGGAGTGTTTTAGCTGCTATGTACTTTTTTCAGGTTGTCCCCAAAGCCCAGGTGGCGGCGATTCCTCTGGGCGGCGCAAGGACGCGAGCCTCCCAGCCTCCCGCGGGTGCCGTCACCGCTTGACATAGAGATAACGCAACGCGGTACTTTACCTGCTCGCTCCGGCGCCTTATCTGATAAGCCGCGTGTCTGGCCCGCCCAGCGCCGCAACACCACAACACCTGCCCTCCACGCCCTTGTCTTATCGCCAAGGGTGGAGGGGGCCAAGGGGCTGCGGCGAGCCAGCCAGAACACCGACCCACCATTGGGCCACCGCCCCGCCCCGCCCCGCAAACCAACAATATTTTCAACTCACGTGATATCTGAGGTAGCCCATGATGGCGGTGCGTCAGGAAGATGCTAGGGGAAGGCTGTCACGAGGAGAACTGAATCCAATGCTTCAACTCCGGTCGCCGCGCACCACACAACTGTCACGAGGCGCCGGCCGGATGGCTGTGTTATACAAGTGTCTCGGGCCCGGGCACAAGGGTGCCAGGCCTCATTAATTTCGTCAAATTACAAGGCCTCCACTACTGCCTCCTCAGGGGTGGGTATGGGCCAGCACGGGGTAGGAGTGTGGTGTGTTGGCATGTTGTGGTCGCGGTGGGGCGGGGCAGCTGTCAGTTTAGGAGGTTTAGGAGTTGTGTTCACTGACGTCAGTCAGAGTAATTTGGGCGAAGCATAATTTTCACTGAAACAAACTTTCTCTTGCTCATCCGTGTTGTGTTGACGGCGGCCGCGTCAGCCCTGCCTTCATCACGAGGCTGTGATAACACTGGCGGGCGTGTGTGTGCTGTTGACAGCCGGGCAGGCCACCACAGCGTGACAAACATGCTGCATCATCACACAGACGCGGACGGGGTACTGTCAACACTCCGGTTCAGTCGTGAGGCGTCAGCAGCCTCATGTCGCTGTGCTGAGACGAAAACACCCTCGCCAGGGAAGGGCGTTGCGTTATCTTACCCTTAGCGACACCGCGACTGCGACTCATCCACCTGCGCGATGAGGCAACAGGTGACGCCGACCACGACTCACATCCCATGACTCACACCACAACACGCGCCGCCGACTGACCTTGCCTTAAAAGTACTGTGGTCGCATCTTTACTTTCCCCGTGACCGTGAGTGCCATGGATGCGGCAGGAAGGCGGCCGATAAGGGGGAAGGCAAGGTGCGTCTCCCTGTCACTCGAATTCGCCCCGAGTTCTAAGTATAAACTGGTTTCCGCCGCCGCCGTGACGCGTGAGATCAAAGGAGCGGCGATCGGGGAGCCCAGACGAGACAAGGGGAAAACCCAAACCAGGAAATAATTATGCACATCCTTCGTTTTTTTTCGTCCTTTTTTGTGGTTCATATTATAGGAAACGTTATGTAAAGACGTGTTTGTATACCTTATTCCTACTTGTGTCATTCACGTGTGTTTGTTTACGCATACTCTTCCGTAACCCAGTAATAAAACATGATATTGTTTATAAGCTTTCCGTAAGACAAGTGATGCAACGCCATTTACTGTGAAAAAGAAGGAGAAAAAACTGATATAGACCCAGCTGACATAACAAAGGCTCCTGAACTTTGCCGTGACTCTTATCTTCTTCAAAAAACCTCCTATAGCGTCCTAATATTCCTTATCCAATATCCTACCTATTCCTGTCCTTCAGAGTCATATCCCTCCATCCTTCCCCTTTATGTATCTTGTGTGTGTGTGTGTGTGTGTGTGTGTGTGTGTGTGTGTGTCGTCATAATAGGCGCCGGGTTGTTGTGTTCTGCGGTCCTGGCTTCTCAGAACATGTTTTCATCTCATCCACACAAGAAAACCTTCATCTTATCAACTCATCGTCGCTACATTTCCTCGCAGACAGCCAGCCAGCCAGACATAGACAGCCAGATATACAGACAGACTGACTCAACCAAGACGAAACGTGAAGCAGAAACCACCAGTACTAGGAAACCGCAGCAGCACCACAACCATTAACGTAATGGCAGCCAACGTCACTAACTGACTTGTAACGTTTCGTAACACATTTACAGAGGAGGTCTTGGCTGCAGCTTCTACGCAGATGATGCAACAATGTAACAATGAGGTGCGTGGCGACCCTTACGATTACCTTCCTCCTCTGTGACATCGCTTTGGACTCACTGTGCCGATTACTTAACTTTTCGCCACAGATTCACAATTTTGTTCATCTGTCGCGAAGAGTCTTTTCACAACCCACTGTTTGGAATAGGAAGACATTTACACCACAAACTTGTAAATATCTGCGAAAAGTTGAAAGTCTTTGTCGTCCTTTCCTTCCCGCGGCCAACAATTAATCAAGGCTGAGATTGCGGCGCCGCGGGAGGCAGTGGTGGTCCCTCGGTCAGCCGTGTAAGTCCCCAGGCCGACAGCTGCGGGAGGGAACCACGGCTGCTGTCAAGGGCCCGGTGACGCCCAAGCGACCACCTCCAAGGGAAGGAAGGATGGATGGGAGGGAGGGGAGTGAAGGAGGGAGGGTGGGGACACTTTCCCTTTCAGGTCTTTGGTGATGGGAAGTCCACCAGTATTACGCAAGACACGACCTCAGGTACTTTCCACACAATATATTTATATCAACAAATAAGATCACGTTTCCGCCGCTCGTATGTAAAACGGGGAAAAAACATACTAGGAATACAGAAGTGAAACGTTCCTGGTGACACATCCGCTACTCCCAATGCCTGAGGAGAAACCCCTTCCAGGATCCCTTGGCGCTGCCCTGCCCGCCCGCCGCACGATCTGACGCCACTGCTGGGGTTGTGGATCTGCCGGAAGCATCCCACGAGTGTGTGGCGCCGAGTGGGTGTCGTGTCTCCCGCACAGATCCTGGAGCTCAGCGAAATTCCCGTGGCACCCGGATGCCATGCGGAATCTTCTTCACCTCTTCACACGGGGCTCAACAGGACGCCCCGGGACGTGGCCTTAGCCTTGACTATCGCCTGCAGTAAATATACATGTGTTCCGTTACGGTCTGCA
>JACEEZ010020979.1:342552-360052 GCA_016584305.1 Chionoecetes opilio
GCGCCTCCTGCCTCCAGCCTCCCGCCAAGATTACCTGCCGAGTGTGTGTGCCGTGACGCAATCAGTAATGTGTTACGACTTACGATACACTTGAGTAATACGTAATATGATCCTTAGGGGATATTCAGTATAGAGTGCATGGTTCAGGATATAGGTGACGCCCCTCCTATACCTCTAGGACACGTATGAATGTCCTGACGGAGTGGCGGGAGGCGAGGCAGGGTCCGGCGGTCACCTTGCCATCACGGCCAGGCGCCACCCTCCTTCCTTCACGCCTCATCCCATTCATAACACCGCGCGACACGCCCATACCAACACGCCTCTATTACGTTTGTATATTCATTTCCACCAAGCTACGACTCACGCCGGAGCAGCTCAGACGCCTCAAGTCTTTAGTCGCCAAGGTCAAGGCGTTGATTCGCGTGACTCCCGTGTGATCAACGACGTGGAATGTTAACAACTTGGTAAAGAATCACAGGCGTGAGAGGACTTGACATGGAGGCAGAGGGGTTGTCAGATGAACGTTTGTTGGGTGGTTAATGTGAGGTAGCAGGACAGGGTGGACACACGCTCCTTGTCTCCACACACTCAATGACAACACCTGCAAAACAACGACAGACTACACAGGTATATCAGACTTACCTTGCCCAGGATGACACCGCCAAACTTTGAGGTTCTCTGAGATGGCATCACCACCGCTGCCCGCTCCCGCACCATTGTACACTGTTGCACTGGTCCTTGATTCACTGTCACACGCGGGGCCCGATGCTGCCACGAACACCACACCTACATCACACACACGCACACGCACGGGGCACTAACCACGACAACGTTTTCAGAGTCATCAACACAACGCTGCACTGTACCGAGGTGAAGATGCAACCCGCTCACGGACTTGACTCATCTCGCATCGCTGCTTTGCCTCGGCTCTCCTTCACCTCTGCTCTGACTCGAGTATTGCTGCCTTACACGTGTACCGCAGGACTAACGGGTTGCGCGTGTGCACCGCTGTAAGTAAGGCAGAAGGACGCCTGACACCACTAGGAGCTGAGTCGTCAACAGGTTGGTCACCACACACCCGGAAGAGTGACTCACACACACTCTTCTCGGAACCGTTCCCACAGGCTAACTGAACGAGCCGCCGCGCCGCGCTGTGAGGCTCCTCCGGGCGCCACCACTCATCCCAACGCCTGCCATGAACCACAAGGAGAGGCAGGCTTGTTCCCCTCCTCCTGTGACCACCTTGACAATCAACACACACCACCCACCACCAAACAACACCCTGGGAAAGCTGTATCCGCCGCCCCGTGGTGACCTGGGATGGACGTAACGTACTGGGAAATCGTACCAAGCAATAAGAACATTAACGAATACTTTCAATGACTCAGACTTATCATGGTTTAGCTTCCAAAACACTCCCGCGAGCACACACCAGCGGCACGGCAGGCAGGGACACCCAACACCTAGGTAGGCAAATACAGGCACTTTCCTAACGCTGATACAAACACACACCTTCAAGTTTTCATCCGTGATTTGATGAAATACAATTAACAATAAAAAAAACTAAAATATGTCCAGGCTGTTTTGGCATCATGTGCACCAATTCAAGCTCCGCCTCTTCCTTGAGTGACGTCACTGTAGGGGGCGGGGCCTATGACATCACCCTTCCGCCGCTGCTATTGGTTCAGTCCTCCGGGATACCGTGACGTCACACATGTGGCGATTGGCATAAAATTGTACAATGGACTCAGAAAACGATAACGAGGCCCGGATCCTTCCCTGCGAGGCGACACTTGAGGCTTATAACGCGCAGAATACCTAGTGACATTCCGGAAATTCCTGGTGGGCGGTGTTCAACTACCCCCAATCAAGATCCACTCTGCGCTGGTTGTTGGCATCCACACCTTACCCTCAGCACAACGAGAAGCCCTCAACCCTCACCACTCCACCACCACCACCGCCTCCTCCACCTCCACCACCACCACCACCGCCAAGCAGCTGCGACGGTCACTCCCACCCACCCACCCGAGAGCAACGTTTGTGTGTTGGGGAGGTAAACAAGGGGTTATGAGAAGACGGGGATGGCTGCTGAAGACGCTGGAGAAGAAGAAGAAGAAGAGAGAGAGAGAGAGAGAGAGAGAGAGAGAGAGAGAGAGAGAGAGAGAGAGAGAGAGAGAGATTCAATACTTTTATTCACAATTGAAGTACAGTTGTGAAAAAGACTGTTTCATAAGAACAGTCTTATCTCGGTATACAGAGGATGAGCTGCTGATAAAGAAGGACATCGATATGAGTGACAATGTTGTTGGAGAGAGAGAATTCCTTCGTATACAAATTTATCACTCTTTACTTTTCCTCTCCATCATTCCTTTGTAAATTGATTCAATCTGGTGTCCAGGCACGCCCTCCCCAACACTGCCACCCTGCCCCTCCTCCCCCACACCCACACCCTTCCAATGCCTCCCCAACCCCTTCTACTACCCTCCCAGACTCACAAACTCCCACTACCCATCCCCCAACACCCTTCCAATACCTCCCCAACGGCCCAACCCCTCCTATACCCCACCATCCCAAACCCACAAATTGCCACTACCCATCCCTCCAACGCTCTCCTCGCGCCCAACACCTCCTGCCCCACCCTCCCAGACCCACAAACCCCCACTACCCATCCCTCCATCACCCTCCTCGCCCCCAACACCCTTCCAATATCTCCACAACCACTCCTACCCTACAAAAACCCCTATTATACCCCTCCCTCCAACGCCTTCCTCCCCCCTCCCAGACCCACAAACCCCACTACCTATCCTCCCAACACCCTCCTCGCTCCCAGCCCCTCCTACCCCACCCTCCCAAACCCACAAACTCCAACTATCTATCCCCCCAACACCCTCCTCGCCCCTCCTCCCTACCTTACGCCATATTGCTAGAATCACCTGGTCCAAACTCAAAAGATAAGCATGAGGACATAGGGTGATAAGTCGAGCGTCTAGTCACTCTAATCTTCGTCTCCTTACACATTAGGGTACAACAAGAATACAAATAGACAGTTCAATAGATAGTTCTTAGTTACTTTGGGTACAACACGACCCTCACACCTGTACTGAGACTGATTGTCATAACGAATCACCAGTTTACCTGTTACCAGTGCCCTCAGGTAAATATTTCATCAAGGATACATAAGAACATAAGAAAATAAGGAAGCTACAAGAGGATATGAGAGTGGCTGTGAATGGTTGTGTGTCACTTGCCTCGACATGGATTCGAACCAAGGCACGTGATTTGGATGCAGGAATACCCATAGAAAGCAATAATTTTGAAGTCTATGATAAAAGTATTGAGAGAGAGAGAGAGAGAGAGAGAGAGAGAGAGAGAGAGAGAGAGAGAGAGAGAGAGAGAGAGAGAGAGAGAGAGAGAGAGAGATAGGTAGAGGATACGAAAGAAAATTGATGAGGACAATGCAAGGTGTGGGGGAAGAGAGAAGGATGGAGAGAAATGTGGCAAGGAGAGAGAGAGAGAGAGAGAGAGAGAGAGAGAGAGAGAGAGAGAGAGAGAGAGAGAGTACCTGAGTGAGAGTCGGGGAAGAGGTGGATGGCAGCCCCGCGTTCGAGGTCCTGGAGTCCTCGGGCACCGTCGCCGCCGCCTCCTCCGTGTTACGTACCTGAGGGAACAAAGGGCGTCACCTCAATTATGTGAGGTAAATATGGCGTCTTGGAGAATATTATATAATCATTCTCTCTCTCTCTCTCTCTCTCTCTCTCTCTCTCTCTCTCTCTCTCTCTCTCTCTCTCTCTCTCTCTCTCTCCCTTTCATTTAAACAGTTAAGCATACAAATGGATAAAAAGTCACTCTCTCTCTCTCCCCTCTCTCTCTCTCTCTCTCTCTCTCTCTCTCTCTCTCTCTCTCTCTCTCTTATTTAAACAGTTATTAAGCATACAAATGGGTTAAAAAGTATCTCTCTTTTTATTCAAACAGTTATTAAGCATACAAATGTGTTAGTCTCTCTCTCTCTCTCTCTCTCTCTCTCTCTCTCTCTGTCACTAAAACAAGTAACAATAACAATAACAACAACAGAAAATACATAACAACAACAAGTACAGCCAAAACAAACAAAAAACAAATCAAACATGTGTAAGGTTGTGTATTAAACGAATGGATTTCCCCGCAGGCAGGATCTCCCTTCCGGTGGCTTTATGGCAGGGAATGACGCACACGGTTCAATTCCTTTCTGTTTTCTGGGTCACGAAGTTGTCAGGTAAAGGTCAGGAGTCACGGGAACGAGTGATTACAAAATCAATACAAAACCATTACAAAACTAGGTGAGATATTATTGTCTTAGATATTCCATTTGTCTTGTGTTGAGTAATATCCTGGTAGACGAGATGAAGTAAAGTAGTTTTAACCCCTTTACGTCCAGATCTTTCCTTTGCTATAAAAAAATGTATGTTGTCGAGCCATATAATTAAGAAAAATCACTTAATATACCACATTAGTTAGTCGACAAGGATACTAAACAGGTTATATCTATAAAATATTCCTTATATTCACTAAAAATCGTCTAATAGTACCCAGATTACAATGGAAATTACGTTATGGGCCTCAAGGGGTTAACAAAGAATATAAAGTTGGTGTATTAGGTCAAGATTGAGGGACGTGGGAGACAGGGATAATACAAGTATATATTATAATATGATATGTATAATACGAGTACGGAATTGGGGACGGAAAAAAAGGGCAACTAAGAAAGTAAAGAGCAGAAAACTGTAGATAAGAAAGAAGAGAGGAAAAAACAGCGCAGATAAGAAAATAGATAGGAAAAAAAGTGCAGTTAAGACAGTAGAGAGAAAAAAACCCACAGGAAAGAGGGAAGAAAGATAAGATAAGAATCAAAGCAAGGAAAGGGTTGGTGAGGGAGGCAGGGTGAACGATATATAGTAAATTAAGGAGACAAGGAGAAGGATACTAAATTAAGGAGACGAGAGAAGGCAAGGATACTAAATAAAGGAGGTGAGACAAGGCAAGGAGGTGGAATGCAGGAGAGAGCGGGAGACGTGACAGAGCGGGGCATGTGAGCGAGAGGGTGTCATGTGAACGCCCGAAACAGCCAAAAAAGGGAAAGTCTCTGCGTGTTCCATCAATGACGAAATGACTCTCTCTCTCTCCATGGGTATTCCTGTCTTCCTCCCCCATCCTTCCCTTTCCCTAATCCACGCTAAAGGCTCTCCATTACATTATAGTCAAACATGCACATCGCTGACACTACACACACGCACACTTTACCACCAACAGTCATAGCCTTTCTCTTCTCCTATCTCTCTCTCTCTCTCTCTCTCTCTCTCTCTCTCTCTCTCTCTCTCTCTCTCTCTCTCTCTCTCTCTCTCTCTCTCTCTCTCTCTCTCTCTCTCTCTTTCTCTCTCGGCCTCGGGAGTCTCAAGGCTGGACTTCATCATAACAACAATAATAAGAGGCTGCCGCTATCGCCCCACAA
This sequence comes from Chionoecetes opilio, assembly GCA_016584305.1. Classification (NCBI taxonomy): domain Eukaryota; kingdom Metazoa; phylum Arthropoda; class Malacostraca; order Decapoda; family Majidae; genus Chionoecetes; species Chionoecetes opilio. Next base: position 348,038 of record JACEEZ010020979.1, read on the forward strand.
TGGAGGTCTCGTGTGGCTTCTGTTTTACCGAGGCGCGACAAGGCGGCTAAAAGGCAACACGGGGAACTGAATTGGTTAGTGGAGGGGAACCAGTATGGGTGTCACTCCCCTACAGTGTCCACCTACAGGCTACAAGCTCCCCCCCTTCCCATGCCAGGACACACATAAGGGCACTCTAACCTGCCCCTCGGAAGACCTATATCCCTCCCCTTGCCTCCCCCCTGACCAACAAACGTGTAAATGTTCCTTTTCTATCAGGCTGTGTCGTGGTTCCTGCCCGGTGCGGGGGACGGCTACAGCGATGGATCGGCCCGGGACCCTACAAACTCGTCCTGTCGCTCAAACCCGCCACGCCGTCCCCGCCACGCCCCTGATGCTCACAAAACAACGACACCACGGCGAATACGTCACCCTGCGGCCTGGCTCCTCCTGACTGATGAACCCGCAGGTGCCCCAGGCTGCCGCGCCCCCCGTTGCGTCCCGGTGTAGCCGTGTTGCGTAGGAGACCGAGCGACGCGTGATAAATGATTACTGATTACATCTATGCCGTGGAGCAGCGCATTAAGGCTCGTCAGAAGGGAGACGTGAGGTCATCGAGATGCGAACCCCGGGTAGCGCGTCCTGAGTCACCCCACTTAATTTAGTATCCTTCTCTTTGCCTCACCTCCTTAATTTAGTATCCTTCTCTTTGCCTTGCCTCCTTAATTTAGTATCCTTCCCCTTGCCTCCCTCACCAACCCTTTCCCGATCTTAAACGCTTTGCTTTGATTCCTACCTTATTTTTATCTCCTCTGTTCTGTCCTGTTTTCTCTTTACTACCTGAATTTTGCTCTCTACTTTCTTATATGCCCTGTGCACGCGATGCTATGCCAGTCCGTGACCCTCCCGCCCACCCGCCCGCCCATCACCTCCGCGCCGCCGCCCTCGCTGACTCACCATGCAGAGGACCAGCAACGCAGTGAGGCAGGTCAATGAGGACAGGAGCAAAGGTTCCCCCACTAAGTACTCACACATGTGTATAAATCCTTAACACAAAAAAAAAAAAGATCAGTAAATTCGTAAACGTGACAATTCATAAAAGTTCTATAATATTCATGACCTTTAATTAAAGAACGTTATTTTGTTTTCCTTTCGAAAGTACGAAATACCGGAAATCCTCAACATTCCCTCGTAATTAGGAAGAAGAAAAGAAGAGAAAGAAAGAAGAAAAGAAGAGAAGGAAAGAAGAAAAGAAGAGAAGGAAAGAAGAAAAGAATAGGAGATGGGAAAAAAGAATAGAAGAGGAGAAAAAAAGGAAAAAAAAAAAAAACAATAATAATTCTGGGTAGGCCTGACTAGCCTCACCCGCGGCGGACTAATTACTCGCACACCACAACCTCCCCGACAGGCAGACCCATGATGGGGATGGATGGGTCTATGGGGAGGGGAGGAGGGGGAAAGGGGGCAAGGAGAAGGAAGGGGGGCAAGGAGGGAGAGGGTGAGGAAGGGAGTGGGTGGGAGGCAACGTCCCCCCTAGCAGCACGCCCCTCGCAGGCCGGCATGAATCACCTGCCTCGTGGTAACCTGTAATGATGCCTTCGTCCTGTCCCGCCCCCTTCCCATCCCCTCCCTCCATCCTTTTCTTCCCCTCCTTTCGTCTCCTATCGCCCACCTTTCCATCCTTGCCTTCCCCTCCCTTCGTCCCCATTGACTCCTTCCCCCACTTTTTCATCCTTTACTTCCCCTCCCTTCTTCCCCTTACCCCACCTCTCCATCCTTTAATTCCCCCCCCTCCCTTCCTCTTATCCCCATCCACCACCTCTCTATCATTCCCTTCCCCTCCCTTCGGCCCCTTTGACTCCTTCCCTTCCTTCTGTTCCCTGGTTCCTCTCCTTTCCCCTTTCCCGTCCCTTTCCCTTACCTTCATCCACTTCCTCTCCCATTCTGCTCCTTTCCTTCCTATTGTCACCACTTACGTTAATTTTATTTGTATTTCTATCACCTTATTATATATTTTGTTATGTAAGTCCTATTTATGTATTACGTGTATACTTCACACACACACACACACACACACACACACACACACACACACACACACACACACACAAATAGGCGTAACTAAACAAATCCGAGAAATCATTACAATGCAACACGACACCGCATCCTGTGACAAAAAAAACAAAAAAAACAACAGAAATACGTCAGCGTGAGTGACGCTCATAACACTCACATCCTTGAAAAATGCCATAAAAAAATGGGCGTCATAGGATATGGGTGTTAATATATGCACACTTTGACCTACCGACGGCGCCATGAGGGCAGTGTGAGGAGGAGGAGCAGGAGAGGAGGAGGAGGAGGAGGAGGAGGAGGAGGAGGAGGAGAGATGGAGGAGGAGGAGGAGGAGGAGGAGGAGGAGGAGGAGGAGGAGGAGGAGGAGGTGGTGGAATACAAAGAAATACAAAGGAAGAACAGACAGCAACAGCCCTACTGAACCAAACGAGGCTGCCTGTGTGACTACTTTCTACCACTATAGTTTTTACGTGTAAGAGGTAAAATAATAGCAAAGTTGAAGGCTCCTCGAAGTTACAGAAGAACGTGGGAGAGAGAGGAGGAGGAGGAGGAGGAGGAGGAGGAGGAGGAGGAGAGGAGGAGGAGGAGGAGGATTACAATTTTTTTACAAAGGAAACACAAACAGCAACAGACCAATAGGTCTTTACAAGGTTGTTTGCTTTAACTACACTACACTAACTAGATAATAAGAGAGAAAGGATAGGGATGATGATGATGAGGAGGAGGAGGAGGAGGAGGTAGTGGAGGTGATGGTGGAGGTGGTGGAGGAAGAGGAGAGAAGAGGTCAATTTCCGGTGATACTCTTCTTCTTCTTCTCTTCTTCCACCACCACCACCACCACCACCACCACAATCTCACCACAACAACAAACAAACAAACAAATAAACAAATAAACAAACAGTACAATAAGACACTGTACGGATGTGAAATATTTTGTGCAGGGAATAAAAAACGAAGAGAGAAAAGAGGGAAGGAGGAATGGAATGGAAAGAGTAAGACAGGAGAGAGGAGAGAGTAGTAAGTAAGAGAGAGTAAGAGAGGAGGAGTAAGGAGAAGACAGAAAGGAAGGGAAGGGAAGGGGAGAGAGGGGAAGGGAAGGGGAGAGAGGGGAAGGGAAGGGGAGAGAGTGGGAAGGGAAGGGGAGAGAGGGGAAGGTAAGGGGAGAGAGGGGAAGGGAAGGGGAGAGAGGGGAAGGGAAGGGGAGAGAGGGAAGGGAAGGGGAGAGAGGGGAAGGGAAGAGGAGAGAGGGGAAGGGAAGAGGAAGAGAGGGGAAGGGAAGGGGAGAGAGGGGAAGGGAAGGGGAGAGAGGGAGGGAGGGAAGGAAGTGAAGTGAGGGAAGTGAAGGGAAGGGAGGGAGAAAGGGAATAATCTTCCTTACAATAAAGGGATTTTGTAGGTGAAAACACGAGAAGATAATCGCAGTATTTTTTTTTTACTCTTCTCTCCTCTCTCTTCTCATCTCTCTCATCGCTCTCTGTGTTGTGTTGTAAAAAGGTAATAGAAGTAGGATGTATATAATGTGTGTGACAGTGGTAGTGGTAATAGTACATTGTTATCATCTTATCAGCATTATCATATACGTAGTATAGTATTATAGTAGTATAGTAGTATTGTTAGTAGTAGTAGTTGTAAAATAGTATATGTAGTAGTATAGTAGTATAGTAGAGTGGTGGATAGTAGTATAGTAGTGTTAGATAGTAAGTATAGTAGTATATATGTAGTTATAGTAGTAGTAGTTAGTGTAGTAGTACTAGTTAGTAGTAGTAGTAGTAGTAGTAGTAGTAGTTAGTAGTAGTAGTAGTAGTAGTTGTAGTAGTAGTTAGTAGTATAGTAGTAGTAGTAGTGTAGTAGTAGTAGTAGTAGTAGTAGTAGTAGTAGTAGTAGTCGTAGTAGTAGAAAGTAGTAGTAGTAGTAGTAGTAGTATTAGTAGTATTTATTTAGTAGTAGTAGTAGTAGTAGTAGTATGTAGTAGTAGTAGTAGTAAGTAGTAGTATGTAGTGGGTATAGTTATTTAGTAGTAGAAACAGTAATAAGCCTATAGTATTAAGTTCTGAGTTGCATTAAAAGTGAGAGGTAAATAATTGTAACACACGTAATAACAGCACAACCTCACGTGTGGTGGTTGGTGGTATTCGTGGTGGTGCGTAATAGTGGAGGTGTTGGTAAGACGATGGGTGGGTGTCATTGTGGTGGTGGTGGTGGTGGTGTTGATGGGGTGGTGGTGGTGGTGTGGTGATTGTGGTGTGGTGGTGATTGGGGTGGTGGTGGTGGTGGTGATGGTGGTTGGTGGTGGTGATTGTGGTGGTGGTGGTGGTGGTGGTGGTGACAGGTGATGGCAGTGATGATAACGGTGACATCACACACCCGACCCTGACATCATAAACCACTACATACCATAGCTTCCCCTCTTACTCACCCACTCACCCTTTACTTCTTCCATTTCCTTTCCATAATACTTCCTTTTTTCTTCCCCTTATTAGTTCTGCTTATATTATTTCCTCACACACACGCACACAACACACACACACACACACACACACACACACATACACACACGAGTCGTTTAAAGGTAAGGAGGAGTAAAGGAGAGAAGCATAAATAATTAGGAGGAGGAGGAGGAGGAGGAGGAGGAGGAGGAGGAGGAGGAGGAGGAGGAGGAGGAGGAGGAGGAGGAATACACAGGAATACATAGGAATAACAGATACCAGGAAACCTATTGGTCTATAACGAGGGTATCTGCTGAACTACATACTACTAACTATCAACTACATGTAAGAGGACAGTTGGAAAAGGATACCATGCCTCTATAGAAGATAGGAACATGGAAGTGAAGAATGATAGGATATGAAGTATGCTAACTACAACTACCACTAACACTAATCGATCCGGGACGATATAATATAAATTCGCAGGGCAGTATCAAAATCCAGTTACTTTACAGTACGCGTCTAGTCTGTTTTAAAAGTTATTGTGCTGGCTTCGACAACATTTGTTTGACAACTTTAGAGGAAATTGATGTTTTGTGAAGAAAAAAATTATGAATGTCATTTTCTCAATTATTTACATTATAATATTATTTCACTATAGCTTGAATAAAAGGTCTTTGCCTGCTCAATTTACTATCCTATGCATTTTTTGCTTGCTCTGCATCGTTTGTGAGTTATTTAAAAACAAGAAAAATTTCATAAAAAATCCAAAAATTCCAAAGTACCACGTAAGTCAATTCCACGTACCCCTGCAGATTTTGGTGAACATTTTCACATCTCAGATTCTCATGAAAATTGGTCCATGGCGGCTTTGAGTCATGCTGAACACGAATCTGGACTCAGTTTTGTGATTACTCCAACACTAAACCCTATTTTGACCTATTAAGTGAGAGAAAAGGGAGAGTGAGAGAGGAGATATCGATACGACACACATAGGACGAGGACATGGAGGAGGAAGAGAAGGAGGAGGGAGGGAATGATGGAGGAGGAGGAGGAGGAGGAGGAGGAGTTTAAAAGAAGAGGATAAAGGAGAATAACCCAATAAGGAAAGGAAACATGGAGAAGGAGGGAGTCAGCAGATGAGAGAGAGAGAGAGAGAGAGAGAGAGAGAGAGAGAGAGAGAGAGAGAGAGAGAGAGAGAGAGAGAGAGAGAGAGAGTAATGTCACACCTCATCTGCCTTTTAGGACAACACTATGACCCGGAAATTACGTGAATCATACTCGTTAACATCCGACCATTTAGTTCCGGGTTGTCATGAGTCACCGCGGAGGCAGGAGGGAGGGAGGGAAGGAGGAGAGAGAGATGGAGAGAAGGAGAGATGGAGAGAAGGAGAGATGGAGAGAAGGAGAGATGGAGAGAAGGAGAGAAGGAGATAAGGAAGGAGAGAGAGATGGAGAGAAGGAAGAAGATATGGAGAGAAGGAGAGAAAGAGAGATGGAGAGAAGGAGAGAAGGAGAGATGGAGAGAAGGAGATAAGGAAGGAGAGAGAGATGGAGAGAAGGAAGAAGATATGGAGAGAAGGAGAGAAGGAAGGAGGGAGAGGTGGAGAAGGAGGGAAGGAGGGAGAGAGGGAAGGAAGGTGGGAGAGAGAGATGGAGAGAAGGAAGGTAGGAGGGAGGGAAGGAGAGATATGAGGCGAATGATGTGAAGGAAGAAGGAAGAAAAGGAAGGAAGAAGGAAAGATGAGATGAATATGTTTCACTTTCATGCGTGAGGACCTTGAGATGATGATGATGATGATGATGATGATGAATTGAAAGTATGTCCAAATTTGAGAAGGAGGAAGATGAGGGGGAGAAAAACAGGTATATTTGTAAAAGTGTATGAGAGAGAGAGAGAGAGAGAGAGAGAGAGAGAGAGAGAGAGAGAGAGAGAGAGAGAGAGAGAGAGAGAGCAAGTGAATGGAGGAAAAGTTTTATGATGTCGCAGCTTGCCACACAATCCCAGCCAGCATAGTGATCAGCAGCACGTACACACACACACACACACACACACACGCACGCACACAGCCTTCACCTGGCCTCCGCATGACAGCACCTTCGTAAATATTAAGAAGAAAAAAAGTAGTAGTAAAAGAAAGTAAAAAAAAGTACAAAAGTACAAAAGTACAAAAGTAAAAAAAAAAAAAAGTAAAAAAAAAAAAAAAAAAAAAGTAAAAAAAAAAAAAAGTAAAAAAATAGAAAAGTAAAAATATAAAAAAAAAGTAAAAAAAAAAAAAAAGTAAAAAGTAAAAAAGTAAAAAAAAAAAAAAAAAAAAAAAAGTAAAAGTAAAAAAATAAAAAAGTAAAAAAGTAAAAATAAAAGTCAAAAAAAGTTCACACAAATTAAGAAAAAAAAATGTAAAACAGTATATCATAAACTTCTTTTTAAAATTAATAACACAAATATCAAAATATATGAAAAAAGCCTCATCATATTAAAATCTAACTATAAAAACTATTATAACTGGAATACTAGTAACTAAATAACTCTATTATAACTACAATACATAAAGTTATTAAGTATTATGACTAACTTTATAACTTGAATACAGCCGAAAATTAAATGAACAAAAAAAATCAATAAACATTTTACACTATTGATAATTTTCATTCATTTGAGGGAACTTGAGGAGGTTGTGGTGAGGTTGGGGAAGGGGAGGGGGGTTGGGGGAGCAAGGGGGAGGGGTGAGGGGGGCAAGCAATAGCCCCCCCAGCCCCCCACCAAGGACCTGAATTAAACCTTATCAGAGCAACACTAAAGACCAAGGACACAATCTCTCTCTCTCTCTCTCTCTCTCTCTCTCTCTCTCTCTCTCTCTCTCTCTCTCTCTCTCTCTCTCTCACACACACACACACACTCAGTACCTAATCATCAAAACGAAATAACGAACATGCAAATCTCTCTCTCTCTCTCTCTCTCTCTCTCCTCTCTCTCCTCTCTCTCTCTCTCTCTCTCTCTCTCTCTCTCTCTCCTCTCTCTCTCTCTCTCTCTCTCTCTCTCTCTCTCATAACAAAGACGTTCTTCAGGAGGATATTACACCATCATCACCATTCCCTTTCACTGCTTCCGGTCTTCACTCTCCTTTAGCCGCGCCCTTCACCACCACGCCCCCAGGGAACACCAGACAAGGGGCGTCCAGCGGTAACAAGGACGCCCCTAGAACCTTTTCCCCTCTAACTAACTAACTAACTCTAACTAACTAACCTCTATTTCCCCTCTAACCACTATTTTTCGCTAATACCTAACAACTAACTTTGTATGTACAGCAGTGTCTATATTGCCCACATGTATATATCCTATTTTATTTGCTGTAGTACTTAAGTTCACTCCCTCATGTCTGTATGTTATGTTGTTGTTGTTTTTCCTGTATGCCTTTGGGTGAAAATAAAATTATTATTATTATTATTATTATTATTATTACTATTGCCTGTTACCATCATCTTCGTCTATGACATATTCACCTTGAGACCTCTTACCTCTTCTCTCCATTGCTTGCTTCCAATCTATTCATCTCCTCTCAATTTCCTCCTTTGTCTCAGCTGTTAAGACTAAATCCGGGTATTCCCCTTTCAATATTCCCCTCAGATATTCCCCTTTTATCTTCTTACATTATCCTATATACCGTCTTCTATATGTTCATCTTCTATCTTCTATACCTTCTTCACAACTCTAGTCAATCTGTTCCTATGTTACGCCACTTCAGATATATTTTCTTACATGATCTTATATACTATCTTCTATCTTCTTTTTTATATTATCTTCTATCTTATATACCTTCCTCACAACCCTAACGCATTCTTCTGTTCCTATGTTACGCCACTTCCATCATTTTCCTCGTCTTTTCATAAATTTTCCTCCACCTTCTCTTTTTTATTTCCGTGTTTCAAGCCTCCTTTTCTTTTTTCTCAATCGATTCCTAGTAGTAATTCGACCCTTTCAATATCTTCTAGTTTTCCTCCTCTTCTTCCTTCTTAACTTTTCCTTCCTTCTTCTCTTCTAACACGACACTACCAATACCTAAATTTTTTCCTCCTCTTCCTCCCTCTTCTAATACGACCCTTTCACTACCTTAAATTTTTCCTCCTCTTATCCTCTTCTTCTTCTTCCTCCTTCTCCTCTTCTTCTTCCTCCTTCTTCCTCCTCCTCTTCTTCTTCTTCCTCCTTCTCCTCTTCCTCTCCTTCTTCCTCCTTCTCCTCTTCTTCTTCCTCCTTCTCCTCTTCTTCTTCCTCCTTCTCCTCTTCATCTTCCTTCTTCTCCTCTTCTTCTTCTTCCTCCTTCTTCTCTCCTTCCTCTTCCTCTTCCTCCTCCTCCTCCTCTTTCTCGAGCGGCAGAAACACATTAAATGCATTACAGAGGAGGGTAGTTTTTCGATCCAAGGAGTGGCAGACAGAGAAGAAACTGGCCCGATTGCTTTCTATTGCAGGATCATAATACAAGGACACAGGAATGCGACTTGTCAACACCCAAGGACATCTCCTGACGGGGTGGTAATGGTGGTGGTGAGTGGTGGTGATGGTGGTGGTGGTGGTGGTGATGGTGGTGATGGTGGTGAGTGGTGGTGAAGGGGAGAAGGCAGTGGTGGTGGTGGTGAGTGGTGGTGAAGGGGAAAAGGTGGTGGTGAGTGGTGGTGAAGGGGAAAAGGCAGTGGTGGTGGTGTATTGTGGTGATGAAGTGATGATGGTTGTGGTAGTGAGGCTGTGATGATAGTGGTGTTGGTGGTGAGTGAGTTGAAGATGGTGTATAGTAGAGAGAGAGAGAGAGAGAGAGAGAGAGAGAGAGAGAGAGAGAGAGAGAGAGAGAGAGAGAGAGAGAGAGAGAGAGAGAGAGAGAGAGAGAGAGAGAGAGAGAATGAAGGAGCAGAGAAAGAAGGAAGAGATATTAAAAAGTAGTAAAAATAGTAGGAGAATGAAGGAGCGAGCGAAGAAACAGTGAAGAAGGAAGAGAGAGAGAGAAGAAAGAGGAAAATAAAGAAGGAAAAAATAATAATGTTAACACAACAAGTCGCTACGTGAGAAGAATGAATCAACTTCCTTGCCTCGACAATCCCAATTCGATTATTCACTCTACTTATAAAATTCCATTCATCTTCACGTGCACCCTTTCCTTCCTTCCTTCCTTCCTACATTCCTTCCACTTATCACATTCCGTAACACCCCCCCACACACTCTCAAAACAAACCCCTTCCCCCCTTAAATTTGCCTCTCCATCGACCCCTTCTTCCCCCCACTAAATCTGTCCCCTCCACTCTAACCCTTCCCAAATTTGTACCTCTTTATTTCTATCACTTTTCTTCAGCCACTTCACACACCCAACGGTCCCTTTCCATCACCCCTTCTAACACCACCTTACCCTTTAATGACCTAACACCTCTAGGTCACAGGCACAGGCACAGGCACAGGCACAGGCACGAGACGGGGCGAGACAAGAAGCACAGGATATCATGCAATAATAACAAACAAAAACAAAAAAACGGAAATTACACGAGAATAAAAGAAAAAGTAAATCCAAGAATAACAAGTATGGCTCCTTCCTAATCAGGCGAGGACCCGGAGACCCCCCTTGTCCTCTCGCCTTCCCCTCAGAGACCCCCTTGTCCCCCCAGAGACCCCCCTTGTCAACCCAGAGACCCCCCTTGTCCTCCCGCCCTGTTGCCTAATGGTGTCAGGGTCTTATCAGGCGTGACATTCCCCAAGTGCAGAAGGGAACGTCCTGCGGAAGGAAGGGAGGATCTCGAAGGGCATCATCACCCCGCCGATTAGCTAACACGCATAGGATGTGAGGATGATAGGAAATATTTGCTTATCAGTATAGTCCAGCGGTCGGCATCCTGCGGTTCCGGAGCCGCATGCGACTTTTTCAAGAGACCTGTGCGGCTCCTGCCACCTACTTAAAAATGTCCAAATTATCGAAGAAAAAAAATAAAATAAGAGATAAAATACTGGCATAGAAAGCCGCAGTACACTAGTGTAAGTGACTTAGGTCCTGGGTCTCTAGGAAAATATTGGGATGAATTCTTGTACTTATTAACTTGTACTTGTTCGTAATTTCCATTCATAATTCACACTGCGGCTCCATCAACCCTGTTCTTCTACAAAGTTTGAAGAAACTGGCTCTTTTCGAATTCTGGGTTGCCGACCTCCGGTACAGTCAATGCTTTTTTTATCTCTTTGATTATTTGGATTCACGAGTTTGTTAGATGAAGGAATATCTAAGTCTGTTATTATAGTTTATGTTTTAGAAAGTAAGGTAAATTAATAGTAAGTTAACTGCCAGTGTGATTAACCAACCCCTCGACGCCCAAATCTTTCCTTTGCTATATATAATTGTGTTGTTAGCCACAAAATTACGAAGTGACTTAATAAACCAAATTAGCAAGTGGACATGGATACTAAACAGGTCATATCTATAAAATATTGGTTATATTCACTAAAAATCGTTTAATGGTACCCAAATCACAATGGGAATTACGGTCTGGGCCTCAGGGGGTTAAAAGTGTCAAGTGGCGTGAAGAGAGTAACATCACACCCGGCATGTCATATATATAAAAAAGTAAAATACAAAACAAGATGACAAGGTAAGAACCAAGGTCAGTAAGTGTTTGGTAATTCATGGGGGATTTATGCAATATATGAAAGAAGGAAAATGTTCTAAAGATTCGTAAGTAAAAATATAGGAAGGGAATTGTGAGAGATAAGTATGGGTAGAGAAAGATTGATAAACGTGACTAGTTCGTGTTTGTGAAGAGTCAATGAGGCAATGGCGTGTGTGTGTGTGTGTGTGTGTGTGTGTGTGTGTGTGTGTGTGTGTGTGTGTGTGTGTGTGTGTGTGTGTGTGTGTGTGTGTGTGTGTGTGTGTGTGTGTGTGTGCGTGTGTGTGTCTCTGTGTGCGTGTGTGTGTGGTGTGTGTGTGTGTGGTGTGTGTGTGTGTGTGTGTGTGTGTGTGTGTGTGTGTGTGTGTGTGTGTGTGTGTGTGTGTGTGTGTGTGTGTGTGCGTGCGTGGTGTGTGTCTCTGTGTGCGTGTGTGTGTGTGTGTGTGTGTGTGTGTGTGTGTGTGTGTGTGTGTGTGTGTGTGTGTGTGATTGGAGAGAATAAAGTGAAGGAGAGAGATAGAGAAAATGGAGATTGCTCGTATTGTATTTCTCTCTCTCCTCCCATCTCTCTCTCTCTCTCTCTCTCTCTCTCTCTCTCTCTCTCTCTCTCTCTCTCTCTCTCTTTCTCCTCTCTTCTCTCTTTCTCTCTCTCTCTCTCTTTTCTCTCTCTCTCTCTCTCTCTCTCTCTCTCTCTCTCTCACTCTCTCTCTCTCTCTCTCTCAGCTTATTACATGCATACATTTGCCCAAAAACATATTTACACAACAGGCGAAGTGACCTCGGTCGGTCCTGCACAAGGCGAGCGAGTTTTGTGATAGGTCATGGGAGGGAGGGGGGGAATAGGGGGGAAGGGTGATAGGGAGGGGGAAAAGGGGGAAGGGATAAAAGGAGAGGCGAGCAAGGT
>JACEEZ010020979.1:367552-375052 GCA_016584305.1 Chionoecetes opilio
CAGTGGATATGAACGTCAGTGAATAAAATAATAATAAAATAAGTATCAGAAAACAACAAAAATCTGTGAATAAAAAAAAAAAAAAAACTGAAATAATACTAAAACTTAATAATAATAAATAAAATAACAAACAAATAAATAATAAACCAAACCGAATAATGATAATAAAAAAGTGAATATCAGAAAAAAACATAAGAAAATCAGCGAATATAAAAAAACCTCCCTTCCTCGTCCCTTACTAAATCAACGAGGCCTCCCCCAGAGTAACTAATACAATATAACTAATCCCCAATGTGTTATTTAGTGTGGCCTCCCCTGCACCTCGCCACGTCAGCCTTGAGAGGGAACACCTGTGGATACCTACCTGGCCAGGGGACACCAGGAGGCCATTAAGCTGGCCCGCCATTAAGCTAGACCTTGGCTACGTTGTTTGTGCAGTCATTAAAGCATGGATGAAGGATAGGTGTCTGCCGCTCCCTCGTGCCTATACTATACCTATATTTGCTCCTTTACTCCTCTCTATGCCTATATTTGCTCCTTTACTCTTCTCTATGCCTATATTCTCTTTGTCTCCTTACTCTCTCTATGCCTATATTTGCTCTTTACTCCTCTCTATGCCTATATTTCTCCTTTCTCCTCTCTATGCCTATATTTGCTCCTTTACTCCTCTCTATGCCTATATTTCTTCCTCTCTATTGCCTCTACCTCTCATGCCTATATTTGCTCCTTTACTCCTCTCTATGCCTATATTTGCTCCTTTACTCCTCTCTATGCCTATATTTGCTCCTTTACTCCTCTCTATGCCTATATTTGCTCCTTTACTCCTCTCTATGCCTATATTTGCTCCTTTACTCCTCTCTATGCCTATATTTGCTCCTCTCTATGCCTATATTTGCTCCTTTACTCCTCTCTATGCCTATATTTGCTCCTTTACTCCTCTCTATGCCTATATTTGCTCCTCTCTATGCCTATATTTGCTCCTTTACTCCTCTCTATGCCTATATTTGCTCCTTTACTCCTCTCTATGCCTATATTGTCCTATTTACTCCTCTCTATGCCTATATTTGCTCCTTTACTCCTCTCTATGCCTATATTTACTCCTCTCTATGCCTATATTTGATCCTTTACTCCTCTCTATGCCTATATTTGCTCCTTTACTCCTCTCTATGCCTATATTTGCTCCTCTCTATGCCTATATTTGCTCCTTTACTCCTCTCTATGCCTATATTTACTCCTCTCTATGCCTATATTTGCTCCTTTACTCCTCTCTATGCCTATATTTACTCCTTTACTCCTCTCTATGCCTATATTTGCTCCTTTACTCCTCTCTATGCCTATATTTGCTCCTTTACTCTCTCTATGCCTATATTTGCTCCTTTACTCCTCTCTATGCCTATATTTGCTCCTTTACTCCTCTCTATGCCTATATTTGCTCCTTTACTCCTCTCTATGCCTATATTTGCTCCTTTACTCCTCTCTATGCCTATATTTGCTCCTTTACTCCTCTCTATGCCTATATTTGCTCCTTTACTCCTTCTATGCCTCTATTTCTCCTCTCTATGCCTATATTTGCTCCTTTACTCCTCTCTATGCCTATATTGCTCCTCTCTATGCCTATATTTGCTCCTTTACTCCTCTCTATGCCTATATTTAGCTCCTTTACTCCTCTCTATGCCTATATTTGCTCCTTTACTCCTCTCTATGCCTATATTTGCTCCTCTCTATGCCTATATTTGCTCCTTTACTCCTCTCTATGCCTATATTTGCTCCTTTACTCCTCTCTATGCCTATATTTGCTCCTTTACTCCTCTCTATGCCTATATTTGCTCCTTTACTCCTCTCTATGCCTATATTTGCTCCTTTACTCCTCTCTATGCCTATATTTACTCCTCTCTATGCCTATATTTGCTCCTTTACTCCTCTACTGCCTATATTTGCTCCTTTACTCCCCCTCTATGCCTATATTTACTCCTTTACTTCCTCTCCTATGCCTATATTTGCTCCTCTCTCATGCCTATATTTGCTCCTTTTTTTACTCCTCTCTATGCCTATATTTGCTCCTTTACTCCCTTTCTCTTTTTTATTTTTTTTGCCTATATTTGCTCCTCTCTACTGCCTATATTTGCTCCATATCTATGCTACCTTTACTCCTCTCTATGCCTAATATTTGCTCCTTTACTCCTCTCTATGCCTATATTTGCTCCTTTACTCCTCTCTATGCCTATATTTGCTCCTCTCTCTATGCCTATATTTGCTTTGGCCTCTCTATGCCTATATTTGCTCCTCTCTATGCCTATATTTGCTCCTTTACTCCTCTCTATGCCTATATTTGCTCCTTTACTCCTCTCTATGCCTATATTTGCTCCTTTACTCCTCTCTATGCCTATATTTGCTCCTTTACTCCTCTCTATGCCTATATTTGCTTTAGTACTTAAGTTCATTTACTCCTGTTTGTATAATATAATGTTTTGTTTTTTTGTTTGTTTTGCTGTATGCCTTCGAGTGCAAATAAAATTACTATTATTATTATTATTATTATTATACCTACCCCCTGAGCCCACTACTGTTTCTAGTAGCCCTATTGAACCCACTATATACCTGTTCCTAGTAGCCCTATTGATGTCCTGTAGACCTGTAGATGAGCCCTGTAGACCTTATAGTAGCCCACAGGTGACACTAGACTCAGCCGCCCTACTGATATGGCTGCGTTTATTATGTCTACTGCGGTATTCTTAGCTTTTCTTCGCTGCAATAATTTCCTTAGAAGTGTTGTAGATGAGTCATGGATTGCGCTGAGGTGATGTTTTATGAGTCACTAGGGGGGGTCAGTCAGTGTGTGTGTTGGGGGGAGGGGGTTCTAAGTGATAAGGTAAGGTTGCTAATACTTCTAGGGATCCAAGGTCAATCAGCAGGTCAGTCACGATGTCACGTCAATACAAGGAATTCATAAAAACCCGAAGGCTATCTGCTACGGGAGACACGACGGAGGGGCTGTAGAAGGCATAGGTAAGGAAAAACTTCATAAAAATAAATATAATAGAGAAACTAATCGTATATATAGTGCTCTCTCTCCCTCTCTCTAAAACAGCAAGGTGAAGTGAAATAAACAAAGCCTTAAATACTGGATGGAAAAAATGGCAAATATTCTCTCATATAAAAAGAGCATCCTTATCGTACCTTCCGGAATACTAAATAGAATTCCTGCTAATGTTATCATAGCGCCTTATTAATCCACTTCCTGAGCGTTCTGGCAACTCGGCCGCGCCTACACACACTCCCCCGCGGTGGTGGTGATGAATGAACACGGTGACATCATCGGCCACGTCACCACCACGTCACACATAGCAGGGTGGTGAGGTAATGGACGCGTCACCAGGATCACCTGCCCAATGAAGGCGTGGGGAAGCCGGGACGTCACTACACATCTCGAATCGGAAGAAGGAAACTTTATTTTTTCTCGTGAAGGAGGAAGGAAGGAAGGAAGGAAGGAAGGAATATCTATAAACTTAAAAGTGTAAATTTATAGATTTTTTTCCCTTCCTTCCTTCTTCATGCGAAAAAAAGTAAGTTAAAAGAAGAGTACATTTAAAAAGTAAAAGAGAGAGAGAGAGAGAGAGAGAGAGAGAGAGAGAGAGAGAGAGAGAGAGGAGAGAGAGAGAGAGAGAGAGAGAGAGAGAGAGAGAGAGAGAGAGAGAGAGAGAGAGAGAGGAATTAAGGTGAATAAGTATAAGTTTATAGAGTTTTTCCTCCCTGTTCTTCCTCCTACATGAGAAAAAAAAGTAAGAGAGAGAAGAATTAGGATAAATAAGTGTGAGTTAAAAAAATAAATATAGTTCTTCCTCTCTGTTCATCCTCCTTTATGAGAAAAATAGTATGTTTAATAGAAAAGAGTTGAAAAAGTAAGAGCGAGAGGAATTAGGGTGAATAAATAGTCACCCAAATTCCTCTCTCTCTCTCCCTTAATACTTTAAATTTTACGGATATTCTCATATACCATTGAAGTAACTCCCTACTCTATCTCTTTACTTTCTATTCTCCTCCTCTCTCTCTCTATTCACCTTCGATTCTACCGTTCTTTCTGCTCTCTCTCTCGTCTCTGTCTATAATAATTGTTCACTGTTGAGAAAGTATAGAGGAAACGTGGTGTGTGGTGGTTTTGTGGTGGTGTGTGTGGTGCGTGCGTGCGCGTGTGCGTGTGGTGTGTGTGTGTGTGTGTGCGTGTTGTGTGTTGCGTGCGTGCGTGCGTGCGTGCGTGCGTGCGTGCGTGCGTGCGTGGTGTCGTGCGTGGGTGCGTGGTGTCGTTGTGTGGTGTGTGTGTGTGTGTGTGTGTGTGTTGTGTGTGGTGCGTGCGTGCGTGCGTGCGGTTGGTGCGTGCGTGTCGTGCGGGGGCGTGCGTGGTGGGTGTGTGGTGTGTGTGGTGTGGTGTGTGTGTGTGTGTGTGTGTGTGTGTGGTGTGTGTGTGTGTGTGTGTGTGTGTGTGTGTGTGTGTGTGTGGGGTGTGTGTGTGTGTGGTGTGTGTGTGTGTGTGTGTGTGTGGTGTGTGTGTGTGTGTGTGGTGTGTGTTCTTTCGTATATTGTAGTTGTGTTGTGTGTTGTGGGGTTTTTTAAAGGTAGACGAAAAATAATGATAAGGTGATTGTATTAGGGATTTGACTACTACTACTCTATTATCTACTATTACCACCTACTTAGTTACTGACTTAGTACTATACTTTATATACTTCTACTATCTGTTTAACATACTAGTACTACTTAACTACTAATACTATACTACGATTACTACTACCTACTCTACTACTACTATACTACTACTACTACTACTACTACTACTACTACTACTACTATTACTACTACTAGGTACTACTATTACTATTACTACTACTACTACTACTACTACTACTATTACTACTACTACTACTACTATAACTATGTACTACTACTACTACTACTACTACTACTACCCCCCTACTACTACTACTACTACTACTACTACTGCTACTGCTACTACTAGTACTCCTTTATACTACTACTACTACTACTACTACTACTACTACTACTATTACTATTACTACCACTACTACTACTACTACTACTACTACTACTATAACATGACTAATCAAGCGTGGCAGTGAAGAGGAAGATACTAAGGGATTTCCACTCATGCACGTCACCTCCTCCTCCTCCTCCTCTTTTTCCTCCACTTACACCATCAGGACAGTGGATAAAAATGAAGAAGATGGTGAAGGAAGATATATGTAGCAATAATAGTGTGTTGTGATGATAAAGGGTACATACATACATACATACTCGGGGTGGTGATGATGATGATGGTGATGATGATGATGGTGATGAAGGAGACGCGATATATGGATATGGTGCAACGGTTACACAATGATCCTCCCACACTATAAGGATAAAAAAAGATATATATAAAAAAGAGGCTAATGAAAATACTTAACACATCCTCCTCCTCCTCCTTGAAAACGACACCGCTGCACTCCGCCCTACGATTAACACTCCCTCACTCCCGGCTGCCCTTCGTACTCGACCACAGAGTGTTGTACTACATGATGCTTTCCTTCCACTCTCTCACTCTCTCTCTTTCTCTGTACATTACATTCACTCTCCTCTTCTCTTCGTCTCTCCCTCTTTCCTCTTCCTCTTCTCTTCTGATACTCTCTCTCTCTCTCTCTCTCTCTCTCTCTCTCTCTCTCTCGTCAACTGCCCAAGAGACAAAATCACCCCAACACTCCCTCCACAACCCCTTCCCTTACCCCTTAACCCCTCCCTAACCCCTTACCACCCTCTCCCCCTCCTCAACTTTACCTCCTAACATCCCCCCCCCCCCCCGCCTTCAACACCCACACACACACGTCCCCAAAACCCGCCCCTCCTGACGGTTACCTGCAAACTGGCTGCCTCGCGGGACGGTTACAGGGCAAGACAAGTCGCCTTTAGGGTTTGAATGTTTACCTGTGCGTGTGATTGGCCAGGTGAGAGAGAGAGAGAGAGAGAGAGAGAGAGAGAGAGAGAGAGAGAGAGAGAGAGAGAGAGAGAGAGAGAGAGAGAGAGAGAGAGAGAGAGAGAGAGAGAGAGAGAGAGAGAGAGAGAGAGAGAGAGAGAGAAGAATAAGGATTTTTTAGGAATATCTAGAAGTATCATGTCATTGTGAATTAGCTGAAATAGGGACTTCTAATCATTGCAACTGAAAACTGACTCCAGATTCGTGTTCAACATGCCCGATAACTGCTAGGAACAAATTTTCAAGCAAATTTATTTTTCAAAAAATATTTTGATTTGATGATGCCTTGATTTTTTTTTTTAAATCACGTTTTTTTCAATAACTAAAAAACAATGGCAGATAAGTGCAAGAATTATAGAGAAACAAATATGAAGTAGATCAAGGGATATATTTGTAAAGCAAAAAAATATTGATTGGTAAATAACCGAGAAAATAGCATATTCGTACATTTATACAGAATATCAATTTTTTCGACAAGCATGAGATGTTTTGACAAGCCGATTACTGCAACATGTAGAACACTTCAAGATGAACATTTGTTACTTCGATAAGTTTTCTTCTACGACTCATAATTGTGCGGCAAAATAACAAAAACCAGTTTTTCGTCAATTATGGAATATTTTTGAGCAGCCAGAAATCCGAAAGGTTTTTTTTCGATAGATAATTGGAAATGCCGGGGATAAAATTGTAGATCCATCCATTTACAATAACTTTTGATGGGTAAGTGTTGCTGTGTGAGAAACAAGTTGTGAGCTGAACGCGTTATAGTAAATATATAAGTTTATAATTCAGAAACCGTTCATGATAGATAGATCAGTGTAGACGCGAGACCAGTGTTGCCACCTCAGTGTAGGGAGAGGGACTAACTCTACATGATTTTCACGCATAGTAATATATCATACTTCTAGTTTAAATCAGTTTTACTGTGAAAATCGCAAGTTAGACTGAACCTAACAACAAAAAATAGAAATTGCAACCCATCATATTTTATTAACATCTATATGCATACATACATACATAGATACCTTAACATTTCCATTATAATACCCGCCTAGAGAGAGAGAGAGAGAGAGAGAGAGAGAGAGAGAGAGAGAGAGAGAGAGAGAGAGAAAGAGAGAGAGAGAGAGAGAGAGAGAGAGAGAGAGAGAGAGAGAGAGAGAGAGAGAGAGAGAGAGAGAGAGAGAGAGAGTGTGTAGGGGTGTGCATAAGGGTATATGTAGGGGTGTGGGATGTGTGGGAAGGGGTGTATGGGTATAGGTTATGGTGTGGGGTGTGTGGTGTGGGAGGGGTATGGGAATGGGTATAAGGTGTAGGCAGAGGTGTAGGGTGTGTGGGAAGGGGTGTAGGGATGTTGGGTATTTAGGAAGGGGTGTAGGGGTATGGATAGGGGTGTGGGGGTGTGTAGGCTCCAACGTAAAAAAAAAAAAAAAAAAAAAAAGGAAGGGTGTGGAAGGGTATGGGGTAGGGGTGTGGGGTAT
>JACEEZ010020979.1:407552-410052 GCA_016584305.1 Chionoecetes opilio
GAAAAAATCTTCACAATATACCCTACTGGCCAAAAAAAGAAGTAATATACCCTACTGGCCAAAAAAAAGAAGTCGCAATATACCCTACTGGCCAAAAACGAAAAAAAAAAAATGTAACCTTGAGAGTAACGAGCTATAGGAGGAGCTCTAGGGAGGTGAGATACAAGGGAGATAATGTCAGTCCTGGAAGGTGAGATGTCGGGATGGTCAGTGAGAGACGGGGGAGGGGAGATGAAAGGATAGGGTGAGGGGATAGTGGGGTGAGGGGATAGTGGGGTGAGGGGATAGTGGGGGTGAGGAAAGTGGGGGGAAGGGGGAAATAGTGTTACTTTAGGTGTCAAATATGTTGAGACGAAAAGGCAAAAAGAATGATTAATTATATTGTTTTGAAGCGGATTACATACCTATTGCATACATATTGGAAACTAAATTACGATGAATAAATAATAAACACAATCAAAGATAAAAATATAAACTGGAGATAATTAATTATATAACAAAATATATAAAATGTAGACAATAAGAAAAAAGAAAAAAATGAAATCAGTAAAATTAAAGTAGAAATTGAATGAAATGAGGAAATAGGAAAATAATAAAATATGACATGAGAAAAAAAGGAAGAAAGATGAAACTACAGACTGAAAACAAAAAACTATAAGAGAGAAGACAAAATGAAGGAAGAAAGAAAAAAAATAGAGATGAGAGTAAAGCTATATTGATGCGGCCAAAGAGGAAAAAAGAGGAAAAATGAAAATACAGACTGAAAACAACCAACTGTAATACACAAAGATATGTAAAATGAAGGAAGTAGGAAAAAATAAAAAAAAACTAAAGATGAGGGAAAAAAGAAAAAGAAAGAAGGTCAAACGGGAAAAAATAGTAAAGAAAAGGGGGAAAAAGGAAAAAAAAAAAGGGAAAAGGAGGGGGAAAGAAAAAAAGGAGGAAAGAAAAAAGAGAAAAGGAAGGAGAAAAAGAGAGAAAAGGGGGAAAGAAAAAAAAGGAAGGAAAAAAATCAAAAGGAAAGGGGAAGAGAAAAGAGGGGAAGGGGAAAAAGGGGAAAAAGAAAAAAGAGAAAAAAAAAAAGATCTATCCAAAAGGAAAATTTAAAAAAAAAAAAAGAGAAAAAAAGGGGGAAAAAAAAAAAAAAAAGAAAAAAAGAAAAAAAAAGGAAAGAAGAAAAAAAAAAAAAAAATCAAAAGAAGGGGGGAAAAAAAAAAAAAAAGAAAAAAAAAAAAAAAAAAATTTCAAAAAAAAAAAAAAAAAAAAAGAAAAAAGAAAAAAAAGAGAAAAAGAAAAAAAAAAGGAAAAGAGAGAAAAAAAGAAAAAAAAAGAAGAAAGAAAAAGATCAAAGGCTGATGGGAAAAAGGGGCAAAAGGGGAGGGCGGGGGGGGGCCCATACCGGGGCCTAAATACCCAAACCCCGGGGAGGGGAGAAAGCAGGGCCGATATGGAACACGTCACTGAGGCTTATGTCAATCCTCCACCAACACACACAAAAAAAAAAAAAAAAAAAAAAGCCAGTCTTATTTATGCCAATCCACAAATAAGAGAAAGAGAGAGAGAAAAAATAACAAGTTTTCAGAAAGACCACCACCACCACCACCAAAAAATAAAAAGATGAAATAAAATAAAAAAAATCTTTCCCCAACCCAAAAAAAAGGGGAAGAAAAACGAGGGGGGGGGCGAGTTAAAATGTATTTTTTCAGAAAGACCACCACCACCACTAAAAAAAAGAATAAAAAAGCCAATCTTATGCTAACCCACTCAAAAGTGAAAGAGAGAAAGAGCGAGAAAGAATGTCAAGTTTTCAGAAAAGTATTATTAGAACACCTATGTATGTATTTTCCTCTTCCTTAAAATACCTATAAACATATTTTACACCTCCTCCTCCATCACCTACACTCATTAAGATAACACTTCAGTAAACTTAATCATACGCAATAAAGAACAAACACCTACAAGAGAAAAATAAACCAAAGTAAAGGAAAGTCAAAAAGTAAGAAAACGTAAAAGGAAACCAAAGTAAAGGAAAGTAAAAAAGTAAAGAAAACGTAAAAGTAAAGGAACGTAAAAGTAAAGGAAAGTAAAAATAAAGAAACGTAAAACTAAAGGAAAGTGAAAAAGTAAAGAAACGTAGAAGTAAAGGAAAGTAAAAAAGTAGACACGTAAAAGTAAAAAAGTAAAGAAACATAAAAGTAAAAAAGTAAAGAAACGTAAAAGTAAAGGAAAGTAAAAAAGTAAAGAAACGTAAAAGGAAACCAAAGAAAAGCAAAGTAAATAAAAAGTAAGAAAACGTAAAAGACTCCAATGGCATCCTAAACGCTCTTCAAAGAAACCTATTAAGAACAACAACACCAAAACGCCTTGATCAAACACAGTAAGTCGCAGTAAACCCACCTGAGGAACCCCCGGAACACTACCTCTTTATCAAGGGAACCACAATCTCTCTATATATATATTCTTGCCCCGCTACGCCCATTAGTCGCTTTGTAATTGCAGG
>JACEEZ010020979.1:420052-435052 GCA_016584305.1 Chionoecetes opilio
AAAACACAAACAGAGGAAGAAGAAGAAGGTGAAGTAGTAAAAGAAGAAGAGAAGGAAAAGAAGGGGAAGGGGGGGAGGTTAAGGGTGCCAGTGCATAGCAAGCATAGGCAGCAGGTGGCACTCCGCACAACCTTCAAAAAGAAAGAAAGAAAGAAAGAGAGAAAGAGCCCGTGGCACAAATCCCGTGGCACAAATAGTTGGGAGCATTTTCAAGTTGCTTCGCCACTCTTATTCTTACATCACCCAAGTCAGCTGTTACGGGGGGAGGAGGAGGAGGAGGAGGAGGAGGAGGAGGAGGAGGACAGCAACCAAGTTAAGTAAGACAAGGACAAAGGACAAAGAGAAAATATAGAACAAGGAGGAAGAAAAAATCGGAAAAAAGCACAACACATGTACACACTTAATAAAATCTAATCGTCTATAACAGTTACTTGGCTAATTAAAAGTCTGCATTGCGTGTCAACAAAAGACATGTCAGGCAACGTTCACCCTTGACGCGACGCTCCATAGAAAACGGGAAGTCGGTACCTTGATGTTTGTTTATATTTAACGGGGAACTTATTTTTTTAAACCTACACTTGTTCTTCACGAAACTAGAATCATATAGAGAATTAATACTAGACATATAATGAAGATAGACTGACAAATACTCTCTCTCTCTCTCTCTCTCTCTCTCTCTCCTCTCACAAATACACAATCTCTCTCTCTCTCTCGAACAAACACAATCTCTCTCTCTCTCTCTCTCTCTCTCTCTCTCTCTCTCTCTCTCTCTCTCTCTCTCACACACACACACACACACACACACACACACACACACACACACACACACACACACACTCAAACCTACGTCTCCTTCTCGCCACTCTTCCCCACTTTTCCTACCTGGTTGGGTCCCTCCTGAGTCCCTCCTGAAGGTGCAGTACATACCTGAGGAAGGAAAAGACAATAGGTTAATGTGGCTCTATAGGTAAGGCAGGAAAGGAGCTTGATAAAGGGTGCATACAGGGGTAAGGTATCTGGTAATCAAATTCATCCACACATATACAAAAAATAATATAATATAAAAAAATAGAGAGGAAGGGATGAATAAATGGAGAAGGAGAGGGGAGGAAGAGAAAAGAAGAAGAGAAGAAGAGAAAGAAGAGAGAGAAGAGAGGAAAGAGAGAGAGAAGAGAGAGAGAGAGAGGAGAGAGGAGGGGGAAGAGGAAAGGAGAGAGAGAAGAGACAGAGAGAGAGGAGAGAAAATTGGGACGGTCCAAATTTTATTGCAAACAGGAGTGAAAAAACAGTCGACCAAATAGAATCATAGAGAATAATACTAGACAGAAATGAAGATAGACTGACAAATACTCTCTCTCTTTCCTCTCTCACGAGAGTCCCGATCTCTACTCTCTCTCGACTACGTCTCATGCTCCTCTCGAACAAATAACATCTCTAGCTCTCACGACAAACACAAGATCTCACTCTCTCATGCGTCGTCTCTCTCTCTCTCTCTTCCACTCTCATCTCTCTCTCTCACCACACACACTACCTACTCAACCTACGTCTCCTTCTCGCCACTCTTCCCCACTCTTCCTTTTACTGTTTGGGTCCCCCGCAGTCCCTCCTGAAGGTGCAGTACATACCTGAGGAAGGAAAAGCAATAGTTAATTGCTCTATAGGTAGGCAGAAGAAAATGGCTTGATAAAGGGTGCATACAGGGGTAAAGGTATCTGGTTAATCGTTTCATATCCACTACATATACAAAATAATATAAATGATTAGATAGAAGGGAAAAGGGATGATTAAATGGAGTAGATCGAGAGACAGAGAGTTGTTTTTTCGAGAGACTCGAAGATTAGTATAGGATGAGAGAGAGTGTTTACGAGGAGAGAGATTTTAGGAGAGTAGAGAGAGTGATGACGATACTAGATCGAGATAGACCATTGGGAGATGAGAGAGAGGACGTCCCCCATATTCAACGGTTTTGAAAACAGTCTGACCACAGAGAAATAGTAAAGAGTACCTTTAGAGAGAGAGAGAGATAGCTAGCATACGCATTTAGAGAGAGAGAGTGAGAATAGAGACCTACGATGAGACGAGAGAGAGTTTAGCGTCCCATATTCAACGTTTAGTGAAAATGTCTACTCACGAGAATAGAAAGAGTACTAGAGAGAGAGAGAGAGAAGAGAGAGAGAGACGAAGAAGAGAGAGAGAGAGAGAGAGAGGGAGAGGTAAGTCAGAGAGTAATGAGAAGGAGAGAAGTAGAGAGGACGCCCATATTGCAACAGGAGTGAAAAATTCGACTTTAGAGGATTAGAAAGTACCTAGAGAGAGTAGAGAAGGTAGGAGGAGAGGAGGAGAGGCTAGAGACGAGAGTTGGAAGAAGAGAGCAAAAAGAGTAGAGAGAGAGAAGAGAGGGAGGAGAGGGAGTCCCATCATTGGAACAGGATGAGAACATTCGACTCACTAGAGAAATAGAAAGAGTCCTAGAGAGAGAGATAGAGAGAGATAGAGAAGTGATGAGAGAGAGTAGAGAGATAGAGATAGATCGAGAGAGAGTATGAGAGGAGAGAGAAGATGAGAGAGAGAGAGGAGCAGAGAGAGAGAATAGAGAGAGTAGAAGAGGGAGAGAGAGTTAGAGAGAGAAGAGAGAGATTAATAGATGAACATAGATTTCTTCCAAATTTATACTACATCCTCATTCTTTTCTCCTGCTTACTCTCCTTTCCTCATCTCTCTTACTCCTTCTTTTATCTTGTTTTCCCCGACAGCACAGCAGCGTCGAGGTGCCACGTGTTCGCTGCTTCGTAAATCAAGTCACACAGTAAATTGGCATCGGTTGGCAAGACAGACAAATGCTTATCCAAAACTCAATCAAGCTTATGCTGAAACAGGTCTTCCATAATATCATAATATCTAATTGTCTCCTCTCCCCTTGTTTGCCATTTATCCTTCTTCCTTTCTTCTCCCTCTTTGTTTTCTTTTTTTCTTTCTGCTTCCACCTCGTTTACTGTTATTGTTGTTTACTTCGCTTTTTTTTTCACTTCGCATTCTTTTATTATCATTATATTTTCTTCCTTTCCTCTTCCTTTCCGTTGTTTTCCTATTTTCCTCCTTCTTCCTTTCTTCTCCCCCTATTTCTCCTTTTTTGTAACTCTTCCACCTGCGTATTTTTGGCCCTTCTTATATTGTTTGGTATTTCTCACCTTTTTTTGACTTACGTGTTTTTATTATCATTATTATCTTATTGTCCTCCTCCTCCTATTCGTTTTCTCCTTTTTTTACCTTATTCTTCCACCTCGTTTTATATCTATGTTATTTTCTTCAGTGTTTCCTCCCGAGTTTGGCGAACGTATAGGGTTTCTGGGGAAAGTATCGGATTTCTGGTCATTTTCATTACCAGTGGGAAATTAACCTTCATTCCACACCTGTTGGCAAGGAACGGGAAGTGGTGGCCTTTAGGGAACACACACACACACACACACACACCACACCACACACACACACACACACACACACACACACAACACACACACACACACACACACACACACCACACACACTCACAAGCACACGATACACATAATTCAGCACGGCACACACACAACACATCCGATACACAGAACCACACACACACACACTTCAAGGCACACTGGATACAGTAGATTGGAGACGGGAAGTACAGCCATAGCTCTTTTCTGTATGTACAGTAGGTAAATACAACTATGTAAATCACTTACACAATCACAACAGGTATATACCGCATACGTTATAACCCGATTTACTTTTACTATAGCTCAAATGAAAGGCCTTGCTTGACCTATGCTACGTTTACAAATTTCTACATGATTTACGTAACTATTATGGTTTTTGAGTTATTACGGAAAAACGTTATTTTTCATATAAAAAAATTAGTACCCTATTTAATAATCCCCATTACGAGTATATATAATAATAGGGGTAGATATAATATACCCCTAATAGGGGTATATATAATACTAGCCGCAAAGCCGTCTTCCGGGCGGACTTTTTGGCTAGCTCCTGCGGAGGGCTATTGGTGGGCCTTCGGCCCACCACCTGTGTTTGGTGGGCCTTCGGCCTACCAAACACGGACTCTCCAGATAGCCCCTTCTAACTTTCCTGAAATCATGGATGTAGAAATGTATGTATTCCCCCCACCCATTCACTTATCCATTACCCATCACCCCCCACCTATTCCCTCACCCATCACCCCCCACCCATTCACTCACCCATCACCCCACACCCATTACCCATCACCCCACCCATTCACTCACCCATTACCCATCACCCTATATCAAGGTTTCCTCAATTCTCGCAACCCACTTTTTTTTTCACAATTCTCGCTAATAGGCTGCTAAAAAAAAAAAAAAAAAAGTGATCGGATCATCTCATAAGTGGGCTTAAAACCTTCCCCTGGTCGACCTGGTTCCAAAAATGTGCCATATGAGGTGATTGCGCCACGGGGGCGGAACCTATAAACCCCACACACACACACACACACACACACAACACACACACAGACAGACAGACAGACAGACAGACAGACACACTTTCGCTTATATATATAAATATAACCCTAATAATCTCCTAGGAGATACTTTATCAAATTATGTGAAAATATCTGGATCTCTCATTATTAAAGAAGAAAAGAAGAAAAAATTGAATTAAAAAAAAGTATTGAAGAAAAGAAACTCAAAGCAGTAATCTTTGCACTCGCGCAGAGCGTAGCGCAGGTAACCACCGGTGGGATCTTTCTATCTCCCTTACCCCTACCCCCTCAATGACCCCCAGACAGCACAGAAGGACCCCTACCACCCCAATGACCCCCATATAGCACAGAAGGACCCCTACCCCCCCCAATGACCCCCAGACAGCACAGAAGGACACCCCCCCAACGACCCCCAGACAACACAGAAGGATAACACAACGATTACCGATAATGGAGTACAAACACCCCGCCCTAAGACGTATGGTTTCCCCGAGTACTTGTCCAAAACTTGACTTTAACCTGACCCGCCTTTCCCTTGCCTTATATAGCCGTGTTCATGCCCTTATACCCTGGTAGCCACGCCCTGGGTACGCCTCGTGTGTCTGGCTAATCATACGGTATCGCGCCTTAACTCCTCAGCCATGAATCAGTGCGTTTACTGATGGCGTTTTACCCTTGCTTAAGTCAGGCGAGTCTCTTTTTTGGGGAGGCCTTTTTTTTCTTCTATTTTTTTTGGTCTGGTTTGCCGGACCCTGAGATGGGAATACCCTGAGTGGCGCCGCAGGTGAGGTCAGCCATAAGGAGAACGGGGGAAAAAAAGTTCGCATCCCCTTAAAAATGTTTTTTTTTTTGCATAGGCTACCATAAAAAAAACAAAAAAAAAAAAAAACTGGTTGGCTGTAAAAAAAACACCGTGTATTTACAGACAATTACAGAGCATCACAACACCAGGTAACAAGGACAGGTGTGTTGGAACAGGTATGTGTGTGTGTGTGTGTGTGTGTGTGTGTGTGTGTGTTGTGTGTGTGTGTGTGTGTGTGTGTGTGTGTGTGTGTGTGTGTGTGTGTGTGTGTGTGTGTGTGTGTGTGTGTGTGTGTTGTGTGTGTGTGTGTGTGTGTGTGTGTGTGTGTTGTGTGTGTGTGTCCTATAGTGAGTGTTGCAGCGGTGCTAACGAACACAGGTAACAGGAAGCTGGCCAGACCCGCCCCCCTCACGCCCCCCCCCCCCGTACTAATTACCTGCATTCCCACGGCGGCCCCCGGTGATTACTACTTCCTCTACTCATTACCTGCCGCCCATGACTCGCCCCTCCCCCCCACCGTGAACTCTGTGACTGGAGAAGCACACACACCCATACACAAAATAAAAAAATATGTAGATATGGAGACGGAGCCATACGAGTGTAGCTCAGGCCCTGTAAAGTACAACTAGATGAATACTAGATGAACACACACACACACACACACACATACACACACACACACACACACACACACACAGGAGAAAACGTAAAGAATCTATCTCGGAAGTTATTGATATCATTGTAAAATTAAAGTTCGTGCGTGTAAATAGATAGAAAAAACCCTTGATAGCAATAACAAAAAATGTAGAAATAAGGAAAATATTCTTCTTGAAAAACACACAGAAAGATAGATATATATACCTAAGATAAGACATAACAAAGACAGATATATCAAAGAAATCATACGTAACATGGAACCTTTACACACACCAAAAAAAATAAATAATAATAATAATAATTTAATAAAAAAAAAAAAAAAGCAAAAATAACCTGAGTCTCGAAGGTTCTAGTTGAGGCACGCCACTGAGTCATGCCTGGTTGCCCTAGGAACCAATACTGACTCACCACTACCTTGAATACCCTAATAAGTACATTGCAATATCATAAGCATAAGTCATAAGTCAAGGAATACCATTAAGGTAAGTCTCGAAACCACTGATATGATAGGATAAGTCTCTCTCTCTCTCTGGTTGTGGGGGTCTGCTCTCTCTCTCTCTCTCTCTCTCTCTCTCTCTCTCTCTTCTGGTTGTGGGGTCTCTCTCTCTCTCTCTCTCTCTCCTGTCTTGTTGGGGGGTTCTCTCTCTCTTCTTCTCTCTCTCTCTTCCTCTCTCTCTCTCTCTCTCTCTCTCTCTCTGTCCCTTTTTCGTGGTGGTGGTGGTGGTGGTGGTGGAACGTCATGCAATTTGGCTTCAGACTTCACTCACGCCGGTGCCAGCTGATTCCCCCCCTTGCCCTGCCCCCCTCAACCCCCCAGGCCAGTGAGGTGCCAAGGGGGTTGCCAAGGGGGGTGACAGCATGCTCAGCCCCCCTACAGGCACTCTACAGCCCCATACAGAGGTCGTTAGTAGGGGGACTGTGCTATGCCTGTCAACGAAACTGCAATATTTACTTCTCTCTCTCTCTCTCTCTCTCTCTCTTCTATCTTCTTTGTCTGTCTGTCTGTCTGTTAGTCTGTCTGTCTGTCTTCTGTCTGTCTGTGGTCTGTCTGTCTGTGGTCTGTCTGTCTGTCTGTCTGGTCTGTGTCTGTCTGTCTGTCGTTGTCTGTCTGTGCTGTCTGTCTGTCTGTCTTCTGTTTCTGTCTCTCTTCGTCTTCTGTCTCTCTCTCGCTCTCTAAGTGTGTGAAGAAAGGGAGGAAAAAGTGTGAAGACAAGAGAAAAGAAGAAATGGAAGAAAATGGACGGAAGAAAAGAGAGGAGAGAGAAGAGGAGAGATATGAGTATGGATGAGAGAAGAAGAAATGAGAGAGAGAGAGGAGAGAGAGAGAGGAGAGGAGAGAGAGAGAGGAGGGAATGGAGGGAGGAGAGAGAAGAGAGGAGGGGAGAGAGAGAGAGAGAGAGAGAGAAAGGAGAGATGAGAGGAGAGAGAGAGAGGAGAGAGAGAAGAGAGAGAGATGAGGAGAGAGAGAGGAATGGAGAGAGTAGGAGATGAGGACGTTATTAGAGTCTGGGAAGGATGACAATTAGGATATGCACGTGATCTTCCTATCTTCCTGGTGCTGTTGTTGAAGGATCACTTTAGGCTCCTCCTCCTCCTCCTCCTCCTCCTCTTCCTCCTCCTCTTTCCTCCTCTCCTCCTCCTCCTCCTCCTCCTCCTCCTCCTCTTCACTAACAACACCAAACACAACCAACAAGCAAAAACCACAACTCACTGTTTCATAGCCTCATTTAGACCTACAAAAAATGCGTTAAAGTTTATCACACAAACGCTCTAAGCTCGCCCTGGTTTGCGACATTCTTGCCTAACCATAAAACAAATCTAACGAGACGCCCCCCTAAGTCACCCCCCCCTTGGAGCCTGACAACAACTCAACGCCTTCTTGCAAGCACACGCAAACAAGACCATGAATAGGGTTAGTGAGAGTAGATAGAGTAGATTACAGTAGTTGATAGAGATAGAGATAAAGATAGTAGTTGTAGTAGTAGGTAGATTAGTAGATAGAGATAGTAGTAGTAGTTGTATAGTAGGTAGATTAGTAGATAGAGATAGTAGTAGTAGTAGGTAGATTAGTAGATAGAGATAGTAGTAGTAGTAGTAGTAGTAGTAGTAGTAGTAGTAGTAGTAGTAGTAGTAGTAGTAGTAGTAGGTAGTAGAGTAGTAGTAGTAGTAGTAGTAGTAGTAGTAGTAGTAGTAGTAGAGTAGTAGTAGTAGTAGTAGTAGTAGTAGTAGTAGTAGTAGTAAGTAGTAGTAGTAGTATAGAGTAGGTAGTTAGTAGTAGTAGGTAGTAGAGTAGTAGTAGTAGTTAATGTAGATAGAGATAGTAGTAGTATGTAGTAGTAGTAGTAGTAGTAAGTAGTAGTAGTAGTAGTATAGTAGATTAGTAGATGAGTAGAGACGATATCATAAACTAGTTCAGTATAGCTTAGTAGTAGTAGTTACCTTATGGTATTCTATGATAGCTAGGACACGCGCCACTACTCTCACTAACACTAGGTTCCTCTTCCTCCTCCTCTTCTTCTTCTTCCTCCTCCTCCTCCTCCTCCTCCTCCTCCTCCTCCTCCTCCCCCTCCTACTCCTCATGGTGAGGATGGGTGGGTGGGGAGGAGCCTTCTACTTTCCTATCCTTTATCTCTTATAATCTATTAAGTGTAGTGTAGTTAAATCAAACAGCCATGTAAGGACCTAATGGTTTGTTGCTGTTTGTGATTCCTTTGTATTCCTCCTCATCCTCTTTTAATGGGCTTTAATTCCTCCCTCATTTCCCCGGACCATGTTTTCCCTCCACGCCTCACAAATACATGTTCACAACACGTCACAGATCTGGTTTATGACGCCTCCTAAACCACGATAAACCCATTAATTGTCTGCTCCATTTTCAATCATCATTAAAGTCAGAAAACAGAAATAGTGTAAATCATGCATGCGAAATGAACTAAACTCGCGATGCTGAAATAATTTAAAGGTCCGTTTATCACGCCTTTTAAACCACGATAAAACTATTAAATAACCGCTCCATTTGACGCCTCTTAAACCATGATAAACACATTAATTGTCCGCTCCATTAACTCATTATTAACGTCAGTAAACGAAAATGGTGAAAAAACTTAATATCATGCATGGGAAATGAACTAAAATTGCGATTCGTAAACAACTTAAAGGTGCATAAAGGCGTAACAGGTAAAGGTGTGTAAGGTGAAGTTCCCACGTTAAGGAGGTGGAGGGTAGCGGGCACACATCCCCCATGTGATTAGGGTACCAAGGGGGGTATGGGTGCCAAGGGTGCCAGAGCGGTGCCAACATCTGCCTCCTCGCCTCGCTGCCACAACCGAAACCTATCACTGCGTATTTAGAGGCAAGGCAATTAACATACATATTTGAGGCTAATGTTGGCATATTTGTTGCTGATGCCTTCACCTGTTCAACACTCTCACTTCCTCCTACCAACAAAGAGTAGGTACCAGTGGAGTCAACGGCTCTTCATGAAGGATGAATAAACACATTGCAACAGGTGGAAGAGAGGACCTATAGTCTATTTTTTTTATTATGGTCAAAATGCACTAAGGAAGCCACGCCCCCTGCCTCCCCTTCTATTCTACGGGGCAGCTGATTGGTGCATTCCTCATATCATCACTACCAATCACAATATCTTCACTACTTAACAGCGGCGTGACCACTGGACAGAGCAATCTTCACTACAGAGGGTGACAAAATCAAAACACCCTTTGTAGTGAAGATTGCTCTGTCCAGTGGTCACACGCTGGTAAGTAGTGAAGATATTGTGATTAGTAGTGATGATACGAGGAATGCACCAATCAGCTGCCCCGTAGAATAGAAGGGGAGGCAGGGGGCGTGGCTTCCTTAGTGCATTTTGACCATAATAAAAAAAATAGACTATAGGTGTGCCTCGATCAGCCCTAAACACCAGGCCAAACATGTACGTCCCTTCAGAGAGCGCAGTGCTGTTACGTATTCTGTATTTCTCTTCACCTTTTTGTATAGTTTTTCCCCCTCCGCCGCCACGCTTCCATCTCCTCACGCACCAGTAACTCAAGAAAAACATAATATATGCAACAAGAATTAGATCCGCCTGTCGAACGCTATGTAAAGGGCCCTGCCTCCCCCATTCCTTTCTACCCCTGCCCCCCTCCCCTGTTCCTGCCTTCCCCCTGCCTCTGACTCCCTGTCAACAAATATAATAGAATGCACCTCGCCCTCACTATCCTTCCCCTGCCTCCTCCCTGCCTCTGCCTCCTCCCTGCCCCTGTCTCCCCCCTGCCCCTGCGTCCTCCTGCCCCTGCCCCTGCCTCCCCCTTGCCCCTGTCTCCCCCCTGCCCCCCTAAAACAGGTAATTACAGGGCCTGGGCAGGTGTGGCAGCTCAGGGGCGGCGGCGGACAAATATTCCATTAGGCTGCCAACTGTATGAGTCACAACACCCCCTCCCTATTCACCCCCTTCCCCTTAACATTCCCCTCCCTTAAAGTCACAACACCCCCTCCCTTTAAGTCAGTCCTCAGCTCCTCTAGTCCTTATCAATACCCTCCGCCACTCAGCCAAACTTTCCTCCACCTCCTATCTTGGCCCTCTCTCCCCAAAGCTGTCAGACGCCCATCAGTTTCCAAGATCACTTTTGTCACGACCATTGCAAGGAAAAGAAAATAATGGAAGTCGTGTCTCCAGATAACTATTATTTCTCCTATTTTATTGTTTTTCATATTTCTTTTCTCAATTTTTTTTAATGATGGAACTTTGTCTATTTTTTTTTATGTTACGTTTTATTTCAAGCGTCTCAGGGATTCAGTTTTTCATGATTCTTTTTCCTTTTATTTTCTCCCGCCATCATTAACCTTAAAAAAATGTCCTTGATTTATTATATATAGTTTTTATTATATTCTGTGTTACTTTTGGTCTTGTGCGTCTTCCTTCGTCTGTACCATTTCCTATGTTTTTTTAATCAAGGACGCGATATTTTGTTTACCCTCTTCGTACGTGTCTTTCAGGCGCGCGTCGAGCCCTAAGAGGCAGGCGGCGTCTCCACCCACCACGCCCCTAACAGCGTCAAGCGGCCTCCACGCAGCGCACCACGCGGACGTCAATTAATCCCCGCGAGGCCAGCGAGTCTTCTATATAACAAGGCAACGAAAATAACACTCGTCCCTACACTTTTTTTTTTTACACTTCATTTTATATATTTTTCTAACATTTTCTTTCTTTTTTTACGTTTTATTAACATTTTCTTTCTTTCTTTTTACTTTTTAAAATATATTCTTTCTTTTTTTAACATTTTTTTTATATTTTTTAATTTTATTTTTTATTTATTTTTCTTTTAACTTTTTTTGAACATTTTTTCTTTTTATACATAACATTTCTTTTCATTTATTTTCTTACCCATTACGAAAACATACGAGTGAAATAATGATGAAAAAAATATTGATTAACAGATAAGGATTCATCGTAAATCTCCCTTTAAATTTCCTCTGTGAGCAGATGTTATCTGCTCACCTGTTCCCGCCAGGTGAGAGGTTCCGACCTACTTTTTGTTGTGTATTTCTTGGTAGTACTTTCCTCTTTTTTTTGTTTCTTAATGGTACTTTCCTATTTTTTAGTGCTTCTTGATGGTAATTTTTTTTTTTTTTTTTAGTGATTCTTGATATTTTTTTTTTTTTCTCTCTCTCCTCTCTATCTCTCTCTCTCTCTCTCTCTCTCCTCTCTCCTTCTCTCTTCTCTCTCTCTCTCTCTTTTTTTTTTCTCTCTCTCTCTCTCTCTCTCTTTTTTTTCTCTCTCTCTCTCTCTCTCTCTCTCTCTCTCTCTCTCTCTCTCTCTCTCTCTCTCTCTCTCGGGTTAAGAGGAAAGGAGAGTGTTTAGGTACTACTTATTTACTACTGAAGTGATTGAGGAATGTGTGTAGAGATGAAACGTAGATAAGAGATAAAAGTAGAGGAGTAGGAGGACTAAGAGAGTGATAAATCTTAGTGTTGGGGGTTGGGTTAAGGGCGTGAAGGCTGTGTTGGGGGCTGGTGGGGGTAGGGAGTGGTAGAGGAAGGTAGGGGAGTGGTAGGGAGTGGTAGGGAGTGGTAGGGGAAGGTAGGGGATGACAGTGACAGGTAGAGGGGAGGTAAATTATGGGTAGGGATATATAGGGGGAGGAGTTTATAGAGGGGGGATAGTGAATACGTAAGGGGTGTTTAAGTGTTGGGAGGGACGCAGTACGGGTGTGATATGAGGGGGTGGAGGGGGAGGTCAGGGCCGACATAAACAAAAAGATAAGTATTGTTAAGCGTACTTAGCAGACGAAAATTTGCTGATCTTACACTTAAATATTTAAGAAATGCTTAAGTAATTTAACCCAAAATGCTTATCTGATTTAAGTATGCTTAACAGGCACCAAAGTTAAGTGTCCTTCATGGGCATGCTCAAGTCTTTTCTCCAGCACTCAAGTCTTCACTAGGCCAAGATGGACGCACAAAAACAAGGAATAATCCCTCCCGAGGTCAAAAATGTACAGCCTAGAAAGACGTTATGGATATGTATGATGATGCTGACCTTATTAAAAGGTACAGGCTGGATCGCGAAGGAATAATATGCAGTTTCGGGAAAATATGCAGTTTCGGGAAAATATGCAGTTTCGGGAAAATATGCAGCTTCGGGAAAATATGTAGTTCCGGGAAAATGTGCATTTTCGGGAATATATGCAGTTTCGGGAAAATATGCTGTTTCGGGAAAATATGCTGTTTCGGGAAAATATGCAGTTTCGGGAAAATATGCAGTTTCGGGAAAATATGCACTTCCGGCAAAATATGCAGTTCCGGGAAAATATGCAGTTTCGGGAAAATATGCAGTTTCGGGAAAAAGTGTAGTTTATGACTTGCAAGATTTTAAAGAGAAGTTTGAGTTTTTTAGCTTAATATGTGATGCTTTCCCTAATGGAGATAGTTTTTTTTACTGTACAAGCCTAAAAAAAGTGAGTGTTTTGCAATTCGAAGAAGTGATGACAAATTTCTACTAATAAATTTTTTTTGACGTTTTGACGGGAAAAACACTCCATTTGTAAAAACATAAAATATTAACCTAATCAAAGCATCAAACTAACCTGATATAACTTTCTAAATAACCTAACCTAACTCTCTAACTAACCTAACCAAACCTAATCTAAATATTAGCCTTTTTAATTTCCGACAGCGGTAATACAGGTTAGAAATATTCCTTATGGTGAGAACGAAACGTTTAGATTTAAAACCACCAATCATATATTGTTTTAAACTGCACATATACCGTCACAAGTCATTATATTACCCATTTGGTACATTTTCGTTATTGGACACCACTGATTTCTAGGTAGTCTTTGCTTACCTGAAATTTTTTTGTGTGTATTGATTTAATCGGGTAAAATTCTAGAGTCCTATCCCGCCCTTATTTGTGTTTTTCTTCTTCTCTCCAGTCCTTCACAGATCCCTTCACATACCTCTAAAACGTAATTATGAAGTGGGGGAGAGATACCCCCCAACCAGCCTAAACAACTCCCCCTTGGAACTAAAAAAAAAAGTTAATCACTATAACCTAACCTAACTCTTAGCGAGCACCCCCCCTAAAAAGAAAATACTAACCTAACCTCAATAAAACTTAACCTAACCCTGGTAAAATTTTCAAGTCCTTTCCCGCCTTTAGATCTCGCATGGAGATTATTGGCAAGGGTAGGTTAGGTTATAGTGAGGTTAGGTTAGTACTATTTTGGTAATTGATACTTCCAACCAGGAATTGAGTATGAGGTTAGAAGTGCTCTTTTCCCATGTATTTTTATGTATTAAGAATGATAGTCACATTAAAAATCGTCGGATGTATACAATTACAACTCGTCCATGTATTGTATTAAGCAGCAGTTTTACCATTGTAAAGATTTAACGAGATATTTTTACAAGAATAAGTAGGTAATTCCCGTACACTATCAATTATATATTTTTAATGTATTTTCAGCCTTATATCATCCCATAAGAGTTTTTACCGGATATATTTTACGTCATCCACATAATCTACTACCCCGATAAAAACTCCTTTCCACTTCCCTGCCCGCATTCCCGAAAGGGGCCCTAGGATTGTTAGGAGGAGGTGGATACATGCAAAATAAGGCATTTCGGACGATTTTTAATGTTACCATCATTCTTAACACATCAAAATGTATAGAAAACGAGCACGCTCCTCTCGTTACTCTTATTTAACTAACCTAACCGTTTCTGGCTGAATAACATTCAGCTATGTAAGTACATTTTATAGCTTTTTAGTGCTCAATATCGAAATTATACCCACCATTTAGTGTGTCCAGAAATGCATTTTTCTAAAGCAGCTACATGTCCAATTTATTTGCCCATTGTATTCCTGTATACATTCCTGCCTTATGCCTTGATACAGATACCCAAAGGGACAACTGTATCTACAAATCACCGTGTATTATTGGTATACTATGGAAATCCATCAGTATTTTCGCATAGAAATGTTTGGTGGTAATCATATACGTATATCACTTGTTTAGAGGCAACTATGATAGCCACCCCAGTGGGCCAGTAGGGTAAGCTAAGCATTTGATGAATGCCGTTGACAGGATATGAAATGACCCCACTAAAGGGGTCCTTTAAAAACTTTTCAGTCCTGCGTACACGGGATCAAGGATATTAGAAAGATATATAATATCCTTGCACGGGATGGACTGCCAAGTATAAACAAATGTGGCGCCACCCTGCAGTTGCCGCTCCGAAACAAAAATCATAATTTGCCCTCTGAATATCACATTTTGGTCCACATCTTTCATCACAAAGTTCATATTACCTTCCATTTACGTTGTTAACATATGAACTTCAACCATATATACGGTAACACTGACAATTATTATAATTTAAAAGGTCCTCTCTTTTGCACTATCCTGTTTTCATACTTTGATGATTTACTTAAGTTTTCCTTTAAATTCTTTACTTAGCGAGCGCTGAGCATAACCTGGAAGATACACTTAACCAGTTTGCTCAGTAAAGTACTCCAGCACAGGAACTAGGTGTAAGTCCTCCT
>JACEEZ010020979.1:440052-448166 GCA_016584305.1 Chionoecetes opilio
TAAAATAAATATAGAATAAATAAAAAAAAAAAATCACCTCATGACCCAAGATCGTGGTGATGTATCTCAACTAGACTTCACATGCCGGTCTTTGCCATGAGGTCACAGGGGGGCGTTGACCTGTACAGTATATCCCAGGTCTTATGTTTAGCTCATACGTATACAGTCACTGATAAGCCTGGCAGCGGGGTGAAGGCCACACACACACACACACACACACACACACACACACACACACAGTTCACCACTCGCCTTCAGTCAAGTATCAGTATGAGTAAGTAACATGGCGGTGGTGGTGACACAACACAGCCACTTGAAAGACTTGCCGCTGAGAGGACACGCAGGCACAAAAGTCTCGACTCGTTTTGCCATCACAAGAAAAGAAATAAACAGGTTCCTTCAACACCCAGAGCCGCTGTTAACACCATCACCCCACTAATAATAATAATAATAATGATAATTTTATTTTCATCCGAAGGCATACAGGAAAAAAGAGAAATAAGAAAAGAAAAAAAAGACCACTAGATACTGCCCGCCACGATAGCTGCTACTATACACTACTACTACTACTACTACTACTACTACTGCTACTACTACTACTACACGCCACTATACCTACCTGCAACCCAAACAGCTTACGGGGCACCTGGACTGAGGAGGAAGCCTAGATAGATCAACGGACTATTATTATGAAAGTAGTTATCTAGTTAGTATTGATTTAGAAGGAAGCGATGTGTGAGGCCTATCAAAGCATCTCAATCACCACCACTTATGCCAAGGAGCTCATATCAAATCATTATTCTAAAATCACTCTAAACACTTTGCAGCGGCTTATCAAAGGGTTGACTGACAGGTATAAAGGTTCCGCTGTTTCTCTCACACCTGAAAGTCTGCCCGCCCGCCCACACACACGCACGCACGCACGCCCTTTCCCTTCCTTTGCCTTGCCTTTACCACACCCTCGAGGGACGTCTGTCTGCCCACCCAATTGCCTGTCTGCCATTACAACCCTTTTAGAATAACCTGAAATGCGTGCAGAAATAAGATCTTGCCCTAAGGTTTTATTCTCTCTCTCTCTCTCTCTCTCTCTCTCTCTCTCTCTCTCTCTCTCTCTCTCTCTCTCTCTCTCTCTCTCTCTCTCATATTTACTTCTCTATATCTATACATGTTGCACGTATCTGCTATAGTTTTTTAGTTATTGAAAAAAATGTGATTAAAAAAAATCAAGGCTATTTTTAATTTGATAATTTTTAATAATAATATCAAAAAATATTGCAAATTCTGCAAGGGGTACCCCTTTGAAAATTTGCAATATTTTTTGAAAATACATTTGTTTGAAAATTTGTTCATAGCAGTTTTCGGCCATGCTGAACACGAATCTGGAATCAGTTTTCAGTTACAATGATTAGAAGTCCGTATTTCAGCCCATTCACAATGACATGATATTTCCAAATATTCCTTAAAAATCACTATGGCAACTTCTAATCATTGTAACTGAAAACTGATTCCAGATTCATGTTCAGCATTCCCGAAAACTGCTAGGAACAAACTTTCAAGCAAATCTACTTTTCAAAAAATATTGCACATTTTCCAAGGGAAGATTTGCAATATTTTTTTTTAATCGATTTCCCTGA
This sequence comes from Chionoecetes opilio, assembly GCA_016584305.1. Lineage (NCBI taxonomy): Eukaryota > Metazoa > Arthropoda > Malacostraca > Decapoda > Majidae > Chionoecetes > Chionoecetes opilio. The sequence goes on from JACEEZ010020979.1 coordinate 441,687, forward strand.
AAATTTGTTCCTAGCAGTTTTCGGGCATGCTGAACACGAATCTGGAGTCAGTTTTCAGTTACAATGATTAAAAGTCCCTATTTCAGCCAATTCACAATGACATGATACTTCCAGATATTCCTTAAAAACCACAAATTAGACAAAACTTACTACAAGACATAAAAATATGATAGGCATTGCTAGATTAATCATTACTTCAATACAACGATCAGTATCAGTATTTTCAGTATTAGTATTAGTATTATTAATCCCTATTTGAGCCACCCATGCGATTGTCAAAGTACTTATAAAAACCTAGGAATACTATAGCAATCCTGTGGGACTTATAATGCCCTCCTATGACTCCCGTAGGATGCGTGAAGGATCGAAGAGGCCCGAGAAGGACTCTGAAGGATTGTATGCAAAGCGAAGGATACTTTAAAAAAAATAGTTCTTCCTCCTCCTATTTCCTCTCCTCCCTCCTCCTCCTCGTAGTAGTAATAGTAGTAGTGGTAGTTTGTAATAGTTGTTAAAAGGAATCAGAAGTACGTACGGGCAGACGAGGGGAAGGGAAGAGAAGGGAGGGGAAGGTAATGAAGGGACGGTAGGGGAAGGGAAGGGGAGGGGAAGGGAAAAGAAGAAGGGGAAGGTAATGAAATGAAGGGGAGGGGAGGGGAAAGAAGGGAGAAGGTAATGAAGGGGTGATAGGGGGAAGGGAAGGGGAGGGGAAGGGGAAGGCGCTCACCTGCACCTCCATATTAGTCGGTGAGCCAATAAAGCTTAGGCTCAGGCCAGGTGAGGGGGGCGGGGCGGGGCAAGGTGGGGCTCGGTGAAGGGGGCGGGGCTCACCTGTTGATAGGGGTGGTGATGTGGTGGTGGTGGTGGTGGTGGTGGTGGTGGTGGTGGTGGTGGTGGTGGTGGTGGTGGTGGTGGTGTTGGTGGTGGTGGTGGTGGTGAAACAATAATAGTAAAGATAATAATAATGATGATGATGATGATTCTACTTTAAATAAACTAATTATCTGTGTCTTTTACTCTGTCCTGCTTCTCTACTTCAACGATATTTTTTGTCACTCTTCATATTATTTCTTTGTTCCTATCACTTCTTTGTCCCCCTACCGAGAGAGAGAGAGAGAGAGAGAGAGAGAGAGAGAGAGAGAGAGAGAGAGAGAGAGAGAGAGAGAGAGAGAGAGAGAGAGAGAGGAGGGGAGGCAGAGTGGCTGGAACGAAAAACACTGTAGCTGTAGATTTATGGAGAGAGGGGAAAAAGGAGGGGGGGGGGGGGCAAAGTTTGGCGGGAAAGGGGGAAAAACACTGTAGCTGTAGATTTATGGATAGGTCAGTAGAAAGAGGCGGGGATGTGAAGGCGGGGCGGCGAAGAAGAACGATAGGAGGGGATAGTGGGAGGGAGGGATAGAGGGAGGGAGGGGAAGGATTAGAGGGAGGAAGGGGTAGAAAGGAAGGTGTTCTTATCTACGAGAGGAGTCCTTCGTCAGCAGAACATTGTATTGATAAAGGCAGACGTGGCTATGGCGATAGGAAGCCTGTTGGTGGCGGTGAAGGAAGAAGAAAAAGAAGAACCAGAAGAAGAACAAGAAGGAGGAGGAGGAGGAGGAGGAGGAGGAGGAGGAGGAGGAGGAGGAGGAGGAGGAGAGGGATGCTCTTCCTTCCTTCCTTCTTTATAATTACTGATTTACCTTTCCATTCTGTACGTTCTTCCTCTTTCCTTCTTTGTCTATGATACCCTTCCTTCCTTCCCTTCTTTCCTTCCTTCCTTCCTTCCTTCCCCTTCCACCTCCACCTCCCTTTCACTGTTCCTGCCCTTAACACCTTCCACCCTCTCATAAATGGACCTGTTCCCTCTTCCACCTCCTTTATTGCTCCCTCCTCTCCTTCCTTCTCCACCCTCCCTGTTATGCCTCTATTTTATTACCTCTTATCTCTCTCTCTCTCTCTCTCCTCCCCCTCTCCTCTCATCTCGTCTCTCTCTCTCTCTCTCTCCCCTTCTCTCCCTCCTTCTCCTCTTCTCTCTCCTCTCTCTCCTTTTCCTCTCTCTCCATTTTCTCTCTCTCTCTCTCCCCCCCTGAATTTCTTTTACATTTTTTATTTATATCTTTTCGACCTTTTTATTTTTCAAAGGTTGTATTTTTATCGTTTTAATTGTTGTTGTATCAAGATAAGCCAATAGTTGGGGCGCTCTCTCTCTCTCTCCCCCTCCATCTCTCCTCCTCTCTCTCTCCCTCCTCTCTCTCTCTCTCTCTCTCTCTCTGCAGACTCCTACGCGTTTTAGAGGAAAAGGAGCGAAAGCCACGAAGAGTTTGAGTCCCGTGGAGAAAGGACGAGAGAAAGTAGAAAGCAGCAGAGGCGTCCAGAGAAAGCACTCCTAACCTGCTTCAGAGAGAGAGAGAGAGAGAGAGAGAGAGAGAGAGAGAGAGAGAGAGACCCAACTATTGGCTTATCTTGATAAAGCAACAATAAAACGATAAAAATAACAGCCTTTGAAGAATAAAAAGGGTCGAAAAGATAGAAATAAAAAAGTAAAAGAAGTTCAGAGAGAGAGAGAGAGAGAGAGAGAGAGAGAGAGAGAGAGAGAGGGGAGAGAGAGAAGAGAGAGAGAGAGAGAGAGAGAGAGAGAGAGAGAGAGAGAGAGAGAGAGAGAGATTATGACGTAAGATGATCTGCTTTCCTTACTATAATCTAGTTCCTTCTTTTACCTTTCTCTCTCTCCTCTCTCTCTCTCCTCTCTCCTTCATCTCTCTCTCTCTCTTCTCTCTCTCTCTCTCTTTTGACCCTATGTGGAGGCTACTCACTCTGTCTCGCCTTTCTTTCTATAATAAACAATATTTAATGTGGCATCATATATGTGTTTACGACCGATAAAGCCCACCAATACACTTTCCCAGAACTCATAAAGCGACTCATCATCACCACCACCACCACCATCACCACAACCAAGTATTTCCGATCTCATCCTCACTTCTTTCATATTCCTTCATCATCATAGTTTTTTACATCACAAGAAACTGACCAAGGGCAAAACAAAAAATAGAAGTAACAAAAAGCCTCTAGCTGCCAGCCCTTAATAATATTCTCTCTCTCTCTCTCTCTCTCTCTCTCTCTCTCGGAATTTCTTTTACATTTTTTATTTATATCTTTTCGACCCTTTTTATTTTTCAAAGGTTGTATTTTTATCGTTTTATTGTTGTTGTATCAAGATAAGCCAATAGTTGGGGCTCATCTCTCTCTCTCTCTCTCTCTCTCCTCTCTCTCTCTCCTCTCTCTCTCTCTCCTCTCTCCTCTCTCCCCTCTCTCTCTCTCTCTCCTCTTCTATTTCCTTATTGTCAACTTTATTTTTCCTTCCTCATTTATTTTTTTTACATCACAAGAAAATGACCAAAAGAAAAAAAAAAAAAAAAAAAAAAAAAAAAAAAAAAAAAAAGAAGAAGTAACAAAAAGGCCACTAATCCCTTATAATAAATATCCAAATATATCCCTTACCATCTATTCTTTATTGTCTTATTTCTTCTACTTCCTTCATTATTCGTGGAACAACCTGCCACTTAATATCACTGATGCTGCTACCTTGCCTACATTTAAAAGTAAACTTACCAGCCTCCTTTTAGCAATGTCTGTATCCTTTTAGCATTGTTTTAGTATTATGACACACCTTTTTGGTATGTGATATTTTAATTATATTTTTGTATTTTATCTTATAATGTATTTTATTGGAAATGTAAAGAATAACCACTATTTCAGTGGAAATAAAATAATTTGAATTTGAATTTGAATTATCTCCTCTACTTCCTTCATTTCTCCTTTATTATCTCCTCTACTTCCCTATTTCTCCTTTATTATCTCCTCTACTTCCTTCATTTCTCCTTTATTATCTCCTCTACTTCCCTATTTCTCCTTTATTATCTCCTCTACTTCCCTATTTCTCCTTTATTATCTCCTCTACTTCCCTATTTCTCCTTTATTATCTCCTCTACTTCCCTATTTCTCCTTTATTATCTCCTCTACTTCCCTATTTCTCCTTTATTATCTCTTCTACTTCCCTATTTCTCCTTTATTATCTCCTCTACTTCCTTCATTTCTCCTTTATTATCTCCTCTACTTCCCTATTTCTCCTTTATTATCTCCTCTACTTCCCTATTTCTCCAACCCTCACTGCCTACCCATTGTCCTCCCATACAATTCCGTTCCTTAGGCCTCCCGTCACCCCTTTCCTTCCTACTGGCATCCCTCAAGAGTGTTTTTCTATGTCTCGTGGCCAAACAACCTCCCGTCTGCTACTACCAGAATCTCAACGTCAGAAATCACACGCCTTATTAAGAGGGAGCACACACACACACACACACACGTACACACACCACACACACGTACTTACACGTACCCCCCACCGTCTCTTAAATATTCAATGTATCTTCTCAACTCATCGCTGCATTTATAAGTTCACTGAAGCACCCGGGAAGAACATGATCAGAATACAAAATGAACAATTGATTTGGCGTTGTTCTATCGCTACGTCTCTGTTCTCGTGATCCCAATGTTTAACAAATATCCCTTCGTCAGTAGATACCTATATAGCCCTTTAACACTTTCCCGAAGCAGTTAAAAAGACAGAAAGAAAACAAGGAACACATAATAACTCTTGGAAGACAATGCCATTACCACATCTCTTTAAAACTTTGCTGTAAGAAAAATAGACTTTAATTTTTACAAGACCTGTGATTCATTGCTACACACACACACACACACACACACACACACACACACACACACACACACACACACACACACACACACACACACATACACACGGTACATACAAGGAGAAAACGTAAACACAGGCGTCACTATTGCACACGTCCCAGGAATCATTAAGTAACATTGTGTTGATCGTGTCCCCGCGGGCTGAGGAATACCATAGTGAGGAGGTGGGGAGGAAGATAGCAGGGCAGACGTCCATGGTGGGTGGTGGGGTTGGGGAGGTGGGGAGGAAGACGTGTTTTGGGGAATGGGTGGGGTGGGTGGGGTGGGTAAGATGCTTGCTGGTATAGGGTGGGGGTGGGTGGGGAGGAGGACATTGGGGACAGTGGGTGGGGTGGATGGGTGTGTTGGTTGGTGAGGTGGGTGGGGGTGGGTAGAGCTATGACTCACTAAGGACAACCACCCACCACCACCACCTCAAACACCAGCACAACCATCACCACCATCACCACCACCCCACAACCACCTGTCCTTATTACCATTATTTAGTGCTGTTACCTGTACGTATTGTCTAATCCTTAATTACTCATTAGACTGTTTGTTTCCCTTAATTAATTTGTGGTCGTTTCATAGAAGTGGTAATGGTAGTGGAAGTAGAGGTAGTAAGGGGTTTTAAAATGGTATAGTAGGGGTATTTTATAGTATAGTAGTAGTAGTAAGGTGAGTAGAAAGTAGTAGTAGTATAGAAAAAGAAAATGTATAGTATAGTAGTAGTAAGTATGTGTAGAGTATAAGTAGTAGTAGTAGTAGTAGTAGTAGTAGTAGTAATGTCATAACAACTATAACAATAACAACAATTTGAGACCCTATACCCCCCTCCCCCTACACACACACACACACATACCTTCAAATCATCTCCTTTCCTCCACCACCACTACCAACCTTCCCCAACACTAAATAAGCTTCAACCACTACCACCCAAACCCCCCCCCACCCCCCCCCCCATCCCCCCCTTTCCCTCCTTCCCCAACTCCAAAAGACGGGAACCAAAAACCCCAGGTTTTGGGGGAGGAGGAGGACGTCCCACCAACCGCCAAGAGTCCACTATCAAAAGTAGTTTGGGTGGAGTACACAGCCACCACCCACCTCCACCCCACCCACCCACCCACCACCCTACACCACCCCACCCACCCACCTGTCTCAACCCCTTCAACCCTTTCTCCCCAACCGTCTTCATTCTAATCTTCCTTCCTTTTTCTTTTCCTTCCTTCCTTCTTTTTTCCTTTTCTTTTTTTCCTTCCTTTCCCTTTCCCTTTTTTTTTCCTTTTTTTTTCCCCCTTCCTTCCCCTTTTTTTTTTTCCCCTTTCCCTTCCTTTTTTCCCTTTTTTTTTCCCTTCCCTTTAATTTTCTTTTCCTTTTTATTCCCCCCTTCCTTTTCCTTTTTTCCTTCCTTCCTTTTCCTTCCTTCCTTTTTCTTCTTCCTTTTTTTTTTCCCTTTTTCCTTTTTTTTTCCTTCCTTCCTTTTTTTCCTTTTCCCTTTCCTTTTCCTTTTTTCCTTCCTTTTTTTTCCTTTTTTTTTTTTTTTTTTTTTTTCCTTCCTTTTTCCTTTTCCCTTTTATTCCTTCCCCTCCCCTCCATTTCCTCATCCTCCACTGTTTTCTCTCCACCACCCACAACTCCCTCCCTCCCCGACCCCCCCCCACGTTCCCCCCTCCCTTTTTCCCTTTCCTCCCCCCCTTTTTCCCCCTCCCTTCTCCCCCCCATAGTTCCCCCCCTTTATCCCTCACCATC
>JACEEZ010020980.1:0-13406 GCA_016584305.1 Chionoecetes opilio
GGCGCCCAAATGGCCACTGCCCGGGATTGATGCCACAATGGTTGAGGAGAGAAAATCAGAGCTGATGCTGAGGCAACATGAACACCTAACTGAACAGCGGCACAAATTCAATGCAGGACCACCAACTGCCCTCTTTTGATGCCACAGTGGAACTTTTTCCCTTTCTGTGTAAAGGTTTTTTATTATTACTTACATCACAAAGGACTGGCCAAGGGCACAAAAAAAAAGGTGAAAACACAAAGCCCGCTAGTTTGCCAGTCCCTATAGAGAAAACAGTAAGAGAATAAAGAAAAGGGGAGGTGTCTTGTCACTCCTCTCTTGAAAAGATTTGAGTCGTAGGAAGGTGGAAAAATAGAAACAGGAAGAGAGTTCCAGAGTTTACCAGTATAAGGGGTGAAATACTAAAGATACTGATTAACTCTTGCATTAGGAAGATGGACAGAATAGGGATGAAAATGAGTAGAAATTCTTGTGATGAGAATGAGTAGAAAGTCTTGTGCAGCGAGGCCGCGGGAGGGGGGGGCATGCAGTTAGCAAGTTCAGAAGAGCAGTGAGCATGAAAATAACGCTAGAAGATAACAGAGAAGCAGCATTGGGGGGCGGTGATTTAAAGATTGAAGACTTTCAGTCAGAGAGGGAGTTTGAGACGCAAGCTTTTGACTCAACCCTGTTTAGGAGAGCTGTATGAGTGGATCCCCCCAAACATGTGAGACATACTCCATACAGGGGTGGATACTAGTAGTAATGGGTGGATACTAATAGTATACTAGCAACTGTAGTAGAGTTAGTAGTAGTAGTAGTAGTAGTAGTAGTAGAGTGTAGTAGTAGCAGTAGTAGTAGTAGTTTTTTGTATTAGTAGTAGTAGTAGTAGTATTTTAGTAGTAGTAGTAGTAGCAGAGGTGGGCATTCCGCAATTTTAGTCCGCAATTCCGCAACTTGCAGAATGGTAATTCGGGTTGCGGAAGTGCGCAATTACAGATGCCTGAAAAAATTGCGGAATTCCGAATTGCGGACCACCAAATTTTTAAAGCGCAATCGCAATAACCTGCGGAATGGGTAATTAGGTTGCGGAATAGCGCAATTACGGATGCCTGAAAAAAAGACGGAATTGCGGGTTGCAGACCGCCAAAATTTTTTGAAACGCAATCGCAATAATTGTGACGATCACCACCTTCAAAATGGCAAGTTGCCCGCGTGAACATAATTTTCCCACCAAATATGGTGGAGATGACACTGCCAACTGCTATGAGCCTTTTTTTTGTCGCCCAAAGGGCACCGTCTTGGGATTACGAAGCCACTCCAATAACACTTGCTGAATGTGTGTTTATACTGCTGTGTGATATTGTTTGCAATTTTTTGGACTGATTATTATTTCGGCCCCTACCAAGCTTGTTGTGTTTTTGTCGCAAAAACCAAATCAGTTTTCAATTGCGAGAAAAAAACGGTCTTCGTACCAAGACCAAAGCAAGCATCGTCCAACCCATCGCTAGCTAGTGTTGTAGCTAGTGTAGCACAGTCACTCACTCAGTCAGTGCGTTCTGGGACTTGGGATTGAGAGCGTGTACGCTCACTACGCTGACCGTGTGTGTGATTACGGGGGATTTATCCTACATTACTGTTGTTGTGTTAGTAAAGTACTAAGATTGCACAAATTAGACAATAGACACTGGTTACTGGCAGTGGTTAGTGGTTAGTAACCACTAACCAGTGTCTATTGTGGTTAATAAGGGTTTTATTAACTTATATATAGGATAACAATAGGCTTAATAAACGGCGTTTAGTAAATAACGGCTATTTTGCTTCTGTCTAATTTGAAAATTTCAGTAATTTCAAATTTGTCTTATATTTTGCAGATTGTGCTCATATAATTAGCGTTTACTAAACGCTAATATATGAGCACAATCTGCAAAATATAAGACAAATTTGAAATTACTGAAATTACAAATTAGACAGAAGCAAATAGCCGTTTATTTACTAAACGCCGCTTATTAAGTCTATTTTTGCTTCTGAAAATTAGCAAATTTAACCAGAATGGACAAGTTTTTGTCACCATCTCCGTCGCCTAGGAGTAGGAGTATGAGTGTGGATACACTGAATAAATGATAGTGTAGGAGTGGGGATTGTGTCAGAAGTGAAATTGGAGGCTCAGGATGATCTCCCCAGCACTCAGCCCCTCAGCTAGAGCACTGAGCGTGAGAGCAGGTAGGGCCAGGAAACAGGTGGAGAGAAGCTTTCCAGCTAACTTGAGTCCACTTGGACAAGTAATTATTCCTTATCTACTGAGTATTTAGTAAATTTAATTTGGTCAATTTATAGTTCACCCAACCAACGATTATCTGATGCGCCTTATTATATACATAAGGCGCATCAGAAAATCGTTGGTTGGGTGAAACTATAAATTATCCTTTAATTTACTAGTTAAAAGTTAAAACATAGAAAAAATGTTATAAAAGCTGAATAATAGGCGATATATATCCAATATATATTTAATTATTTATGAACACAGTCATCAGAGAGAGCGGCCTGCGCGGCGATTTATTTAGTTAACGCTCATTTTTGCAAGGTACTACTGCATTTATCGAGAAAACGAAATATATCAATGGAAAGCTAATACAATTCCCGCTTCTATTGATATCTTCTATGTAATATGTTGTCCGACAAAGTTTTACATGACGATGCGTTTTACGTGAATTTTAAGTTCATCATATTTCTTCAGCGTCTCATAAATGGCCTTTATTTAAATGTGTTTTACTGTGTTTTATGTGATAATCTTATAGAACAAACATTTCCGAAGATAACAGTATATCCTTTATTCATGTATAACATGATATACTGCGGGGTAATGCCTTGAGAACTTCCCCGAGTCTTGGGTGAGCGAAGAGGCCCTGGCGCTAAGATGGCGCCCAGTAGCGTTTAACATAGGGCCTATGAATGGCGTTACCCTCTTTCATATAGATACCCTAGTCACCTAGTGATTACTAGCCAGTAGACTGTGAAGTGTAAAGTAAAGAAAAACACTAAAAAAGACAAAGACTTAATTGTGAATGACAAGTAAAAAGTGAAAACAGAAAAAAAATAGGAATACAAAGAAATTAAAAAAAAAACACAAAATAAAAAAAGTTTTTGAGACTTTTTTGTTTTAATTGTGGGTTTTTAAGAGAAACAAAACTTTTTTTGGGTTTTTTTTGAAAGGGGTTTTGGGGTTTTAATTGTAGGTGTAAAAACTTTTATTTGCGGAATTGGGGAATTGCGGAATTGCGTTTTGGAAAAGGCTATTTTGAAAAAAATTCGGAATTGCGATTGGGGAAAGGGTGCAGGTGGGAAATTTTGGGGGAAATTTTTCGATTGGGGAAATTTGGAAAAAAAATTGCGTTTGCCCATCTCTGAGTAGTAGTAGCAGTAGTAGTAGTAGTTAACCTTCCACTACTTCGGTTTTTCTCCTCCTCCTCTTTTTTCCACCCACCACCCCCAAATTTACCGCACTTCTTCTTCATATCTCCTCATTTTCACATCCACCCCACCTCCCCCCTTCGCTACCCCGCCAGGAAAAATTTTAAACCCTTTAATTCAAGGCCAAAGGTGCAGGAAATAATAGAATAAAGGAAAATAAAGGTGAAAAGAGAGAGAGGGGAGGAAGCCATACTGTGAAAATTTTAGCAGTGACTTTAAAGGTTTTTGCGGGAGGGAATATAGCCTTGTTAGAATCAGGCAGAGAAGGTTTACCAAAATTTTCAAGGGTGCGTAACTTATTTTATGAGAAGAGTTTTAAAACCCCCTTTTAAAATTTGCCCCCTTTCGTGAGGGTGGGAGAAAAGTGGCGTTTCTGAAAAAGTTTTTAGGGGGTAAAGGATTTAAAAGGAAAAGGTAGGAAAGTTCTTACGGCTTTTAAACCAAAGGGTAACAAGAGGAAACGGATTCAAGTTTGGAAAAGCGTAGATAAAAAAAAAGGGGGAAACTAGTTCCCCAAATGGGGGGAAAATGATTGGCAGGGAAATCAGTAGACAGGTAGTTAGTGCAGGGGTCTTAGGGAGCTTTAAAGGGAGGCTACATAAATTCTGGATGGGGGTACAAGGGGGTTTGTAGGTAGGGGTTAAAGGTAAGGGGGAAAACTACCTCTTTGTGGTCCAGGGGGCCTCTTGTAGCTTCCTTATTTTTTTATTTTCCCTATAAGGGAAAGGGCCCGCGGATTCGTACCCCCCAGGCAGGGCTGGCCACTACCCCACAAGGGGGAACCGCTTCATAGGGGGGAAAACCCCAGAAAACAAAGATAAAGGGCCCTTTTGGACTTAAATCCCAAAATTTTTCCCAGAAACCGAAACTCGTGTTTTTAAATGGGGCGGTAAGTAGTTTGGTATAAGCTGGCATTTCAGAGTGTGGCAAAAACCATGAAATCCTTGTTTATCCCTTTGCCCCATGCCCTATTTATTTTTTTTGGGGCCCTTTTCCCTTATTTTTAATCTTTTCTTTTTTTTAAACTTTTTTAACACAAGTTTCTCCCTAAAAAAATTTTTAAAATTTAAAAAAAAGGGGTTTCCCAATAAATTTTCTATCCCCCCATTGCGCCCCTTTGTAAATTGAAATCTCATAAAGAAAATAAACCAATTTTAGCCCCTTTTACAGCATTCCCACCCCCCAGTGCGGGGGGCTTTTCCCGGGCCAGGGAAAGGGGGGAAAGGAAAGGCAACACTGTCCACCACCAAAAATCCCACACAGGGGGAACCCCACCACCCACAAGGGCCTCGGCACCCCTGGACCACATTTGCCCCACCCCACATCACCCCAAACCTCAAAAGTGGATCCCGCATGGGGCCCTAGAAATATATCCCTAGTCTTGAAATGCCCACAGACATCAAATTTAAATTTTCCCTCAGGCCGGAATGTCAAAGATATTTTGGGTTTGGGGGGGTTCCTTTTCAAAAAAAAACCCTTTTCCCCAAACCCCTTTTCCATTCAAAATTTCCCTTTTTACCAGTGTGGTCAGGGGTGTCTGGTAAAGGGGGAGACTTTTGAGTGAATCTTTTTCCCACCGCTTGGCATTCTAACCCCCTTTTTCACCAGTGTGTGTCAGGTGTGTGGGGTTAGGTAAAAACTTTTGAGTAAATTTTTTCCCCACACTCTTACTTTTTCTTTCCCTTTTCACCAGTGTGGGGTTAAAGGATGTGTTTTTGAGGCCAATCCCCGAGGGGAATTTTTTTTCCCACACTCTTCACATTAAAATTTCCTTTTCCAAAAGTTTGGGGGCAGGGTGTGGGGGTGAGGTTTAGACTTTCGAGTGATTTTTTTCCCCACACCTTCACTTCCCAAAAAATTCCTTTTCACCATGGTTTTCGGGTTTGGGGGTGTGGTGAGGTCACTTTGGGGTAAAATCTTTTCCCCATTTTCCCACATTCATAATTTTTTCCCCCGTGGGTGTCGGGTGTGTGTGGTGAGGAAAACCCCCTTTTGAGTAAATTTCCTTTTCCCCCCCTTTTCAATTCATAATTTTTTCAAAAAGTGGTGTGTCAGGGTGTTTTTTTGGTGGGGTTAGACTTCGAGTAAATCTTTTCCCCACTTTTTCAAAATTCAAATTCCCTTTTCACCAGTTTGTGTAAGGGTGTTCTGGTGAGGGTAAATTTTTGAGTAAATCTTTTTCCCCACACTCTTGGCTTTAATGGCCCTTTCACCAGTGCCTTCGGAAGATCAACACACCCCAGCCTCCCACCCCAAAGGAAGGACACGGGCGCCTGTGTGCTGTGTGGCCACCCCCTGCTGTTTTGCCTTTTTCTTGCGGGCCATCTTGAAAAAAAATTTATGACAGGCCCGCTGTTTTTAGAGCCCCCTCAGGGAAGCGGGGGCTCAGCAGGGTTTTCCCAAGGAAAACACTCAGCCCCTTGCCCCTTGAGGACCAAGGGTTTCGGGAGGGGGGAAGCACCAAGGATTTCCCGTCAAAAGCACTGGGCATTTCCCCCTGTGAGCCCCAAGCCAGCACCCCGCAATCACCCGAAAAAAACGTGATGGGGTGTCACCCAACAAAAGGTTTTTTGGCCACAAAAAAAGGTCGGCCCCGCAAGACTTCCACAACTTCCCCCGGGTTGAAGGGAAGAATTTCCCCCTGCCAAATTTAGAGTAAGGTAGATATTTTGATTTGGGTTTTCATTTCTTACTACGGCCCGAAAAGGAAACCCCAAAAATTATTTATATTCAGCTGGTTTTAAAGGGTTTTGGAAAGGAAAAAAAGTTTTTTTTTGGGGTTTTTGATGTGCTTAGATTGATTTTGGACTATTTTTTACAGCAAATGTCTCGTTTGATGTTCCTTCCCCAAAACCCCCGGGGTTCCCATGGTCATCCCCAAATGTGTGGGGGGGATCTCAGAAAAAAGGGGCTTTGGCCCCGAAAAGGGAACCCCAAAACAGTTTAAATCAACCAAACAAAAAAGTACCCGAAAATTTTTTTCCCTTTATAATTTTTGAGAAAACTCTTTTTTGCAAAGCAAAAAAAATTTTTTCCCACTTTTTATGATGATTTTTTAAAGTGAAACACTTAAGAAAGCATCGGACTTCACAGTTTTGACCACCCAAAGGATTTGCCATGAGTAAAAAAATTTCCTCCCGAAATTTAAATTAACTTAAAACCCTTTTTTGGCTGACATAATAGTTTGTGAATAGGGAAGGGGTTGACGCAGTATAGAAACCTAACTGTTGATTTCCGCCCAAAGCGGGAGGGAAAATTAATTTTAAAAAAAATCAAACTCCTCAAAAAAAAATGTTGAGTTTCAAAAAACAAAATGTTTTGGATTACTTTTCACTAGAGCCATACAAACCTGTACCCCAAAAGGGCCCGTAGGGGTTTTTGGTTTTCCTCATTGAATTATAAGAGACTTTTTTCTCAAAAGTTTCCCGTCCCCAAAATTTAATAGTTTTGGAGATATGGGGAAAATTTTTTTTGGGGGGGGGAGGAATACGGGCTGTGTTTATAAAAAGCCCCGGGGAAGGGGAAGGTAAGGTTTGGTGGGGGGTTTCGTTTAAATTTTTTTCAAAAATTTTGTTTTTGGTGATTTTGGGTGGTTTTTACGACAGGTTTTTTTAAAGGGGATTTCCCCGTGGTAAATATTTCCGTAGGATTTGACAGCCCCAAACCAACCAGGCAATACGCCATAACAGTGAGCTCGATCTGCCATTGGTGGCCGTCTGGGACCTCCCGTCCAGTGGCGTAGCTGGGGATTTATGATTGGGTGGGCACCTGGGTGGGCACAGCTGACTAGGGGTGGGCACTAGATGAGCCGAACAACCCCATCAGCTGGGGAGTTTGATGGGGAACTGGGGACTTACTTTCACTTACAGTGCCAAGACCCCCCCCCCACCTTGCATATTTTGCATTCTGACCAATTTCAAGAGTTTATATGATGTCGTATGGACTATGGAAGGGGCTATTAGATTAATTCTAGGAGTGTGTGTTGAGTACTGTAGGGTATCATCCAGTTTCTGATGGAGAACGAAATAAAGCAGTCATGACAAAAAATGAAAAAACATATATTACCATTATACAAAATAGAAATAACATAATTGATACTGAAAATAAAGAAAAAAGCAGAAGTTTTAAAGCAGCAGGCAAATAAAAAAAAATTCCACTGAGAAAGTGAGAATACCTCAACTTAAGCAGAATTTCTTCTGTTGTTGTGGTTCTCAGCAAACTTATTAACAAATTCTTCCAAATCAAGGCTTTTAACTCGCCTGCCTGCAATTGACAACACAGCAAGATTACCTAATCTCTCATTGCCCATTGTATTTCTCAGTGTAGTTTTGTTTAAATTTTTCAGAGCAGAGAAGCCTCTCTCTGCTGAAGCTGATGACACCAGGTAATACTACATAAAACTTTGGCCAGTCTGTAGAACTCGGGAAATGCCTCTTCATTGGCCCAAAGGGAATTCTCACTAAATCTAACAGTGATTTGGGCTTTTCACTGTCACTTACATCCTTATAGCGTCTTTCTAACATGCTTTTTGCAGAGTGCAGTTCATGGTTAAGATTTTCCCTCATTAGCACGAATGCATGAAAAAGTCCAGACATTTTCTAAACAGATAAGAACTCAGTACTATGTGGATTCAGGGGCCTGTAATGTTTTCATAAGTTCACATGCTTCATGATTGAAGCGCCTTGTCATTTCTGTAAACATATGATCTAGAATAGGATAGAAGAAGTTAATTCGTGTTTGAATCCTAACACTGAATCAGAGTGTGTGCTCCCTGACTGTTTTCCAATATAACCCAGTAAACAACAAAATTCCTGCAATTTTGTAGACATTTCCGTCCTGGTGTTTCAAACATTCACAACTCTGAATATCAAAACCAGAGCTGCTAGAGTTTCTCAAAACTTCATCCACAAAGCATCAAAAGAGGCTGGGTCTGACCGCATTTCTTCAAGGGTGGGCTCTTACAGTTTAAATTAATTCTACAGCTTTACCATGTCAAGATTGGCTGTTTTTAGAAAATTTGATAACTGATTTATCCTACCAAGAATATGTGTCATAATGGCTTTGTTTCATAGCAAACCCAGCCTATTTGACCTAAAAGTCCTCCTGCATCAATAGCTCTGTCAGCATTGCGTCATTTGATAAACCTTCTAGAACACGCAGAACGGCATTTAGTCTCTCTTTCATTATTTTGCAAGTGTCATACCTGCAAGCCCATCTGGTATCTGAAAGTCGTTTTAGCTCTCTCGTTTGCTCATTGGGATACATTTCCTTTTGCACATCCAACCATTTTGCATGGACATAAGATCCACTGATGAATACATACAGTTTTTCCAATAATGAGAAGAACTGTGCAGCATCTGGTAAAGATTTGACAACATCTAAAGAACAAGGTTTATACGATGGGCATGACAGTGTACATAGAAAGCAAATGGTGCCTCTTGCTTTATGCGTGCTGCCACTCCTGTGTATCTGCCACTCATCACTGACGCACCATCATAACCTTGACCCACTAAATTGGCCTTGAAATCAATTCCATGACTTTTCAGAACACCAAGTAACAACCATCACAACACCATCTGTTAGTGCTTTTGCATCTAGCTTAAAAGCAACTTTTAAGTCCAAGAAACTTTCATACACATTATCTTTGTAATAATACTGAATATGAGTGATAACTGTTCTTTTCTTTGATACATCCTTTGTTTCATCAACTATAAGGAGAAAAAATTTAGCTTCCTTTACTTCATTCACAATTTCTGTCCTTATCATCTCACTAGAATGGAAATTACTTCATTTTGTATCTCTGGGATGTGTACTTAGCATTTTTGGTCCACCCTCTAACCCATCTTTTATAATTGGATCATGGGCAGCTACTAACTCTAAAATCTGCCTAACATTGCCAGGATTGTCACTTTCTTCTCATTCTCTATGCCCTCTTTGAGCCAGTTTCTGGGTACAAGGGGGAGATGCTGAGAAGTGCCATAAAGGTAAGGCGAAAAGAGCGCTTTTCCGGTCTTCCCGGCGCTTTGTTACAGGCCCGGCTAAGGCACCCGGCTCAAGGCTATGTAAGTCGATATTTCAGGCGCTTTTGCCCTGCCATTACACCTCTAAAGCCCAAAGCGTGGGTGTGGTACGAGACTCCTACTAGCCAATCACGCTGGCCTGTCTGAGGGGCTGTTTAGGAAGCTGCGACCAATCACAAGGCTTGAAACACTTCAACACCAAAAAAAGAATTTTAGTCCCTCCCTCCCTCACCTCTGCAATAAGGCAACCGGGTCGCCCCCGCGGCCCGCCGAAAAAAGTTTTGTCACAAGTATGACATTCATCACAGGTTTTGACCACTTATATATTTTTTGCATTGGGACGTGGCCACATACCATGATAATCGAAAACTGTGGTGAGTCCGAGATTGTGAGTGAAAATTTAATGCAAGCAAAAGTACAGGAGTAAGATGAGTTGAATAAAAAAGGTGAAAAAAAAAATGTTTATACACGATCTCATTTTGCTCTCATTATCTTATTATAGGTATAGTTTACTGTAATTTTTATACACAGTCATGATATGCACTAATGTCTCGTGAAGATGATGGTATGTTCAGTTGTCCTAAATTCATCTTGGTATATGATAATACCGTATAATAGTACAAACATTTTAGTGCGGGCGGAGCACCCTGGTGACATTATCTAGTCGCTTCGCCCGCGCCCGCCCGCCAACAACACACAACACAACATTTTTATCGCCAGCATATAAGCTTATAAAAACACCCTATAGTGCCGCGTTTAGTCTTTCACGATCAATTCATACACACCTTGCAACACTATTATTACGTAAACACCAATTGTTACGATGTAGGAACTGAAACAAGGCTGTATTTGCCTTATAAACAGAAGATGAATGTCTGTCAAAGGCCAACAGTAGCTCACTTAAGTCAGGGTCTGACCATGCCTTAGTTTCAGCGCCTTTAGCGGTGCCACTAAGGCAGCAATCTCGACTGAGCATAGCGGTGGGAGGGAGTTTCGCCTTACCACAGGCGCCCTAGTGGATAGGGCGCCCTAGCTCGCTCTCAGCATCTGGCCCCAGGTCACCAAAATTACCTGCCCTAATGACTTAATGTAGTAGCGATTTTCTTTTATTATTTTTTTGTAATGAGCTCCCATTAACTGCCTCACAGAAGTGTTTTGATCTTTCATTGTTTTGTATTCACTCCAAGCAACCCTTGCATCACCATGGTAGGCTGCATGATTATGCTTCGCAATTGCTCCTGTCTTTCCACCTGCATGTTTCCAGCTTCTGAATCCTGCAGTGGTGAATGTTTTTTTAACATTTACACTAGGTGATACAAAATGTCGACAAGCAAAACAAAATATACTATCTGTACTTTCAGAATATTCCAGCCAGGGAAATGCTTCATACCAATCCTGGCGAAAAGAGCGGTGTTTCTTTCCAAATAAAGTTTGAGGATATTTGTCAAGTTTAGGTTGTGCTGGGCCCAACGATGGAGAAGCTGATATATCAGTAAGTACCGCTGATGTTGAACACGCCTCTATCAGATTTTGGGTTGTGCTGGCATCTTCAATGTTTTTTTCATTTTTACTTGTGTCAATCTCCGTGAAAGTGGTTGGATCACTGCTACACTCTTCACCATCAGAAATGGATTCATCTGAACTTTCCGAACCAATTTTTTCTACTTTTTCTGCGGCCGCACGTCTATGGCGGTGTGAGAGGGAGATACACTGCGGGGAACAGCTGACCGACTCACGACGGGGACACACCACCGCCACCCACGAGATAAGCTGGCACCCCGCGCGCCGCCATTCATCGTTTCAGCGTGTCTGTACCTGCTTCCTCGCCACTGTCAGCCCCTGGTGCTTCTCCAGACTCCCTCGAGTTAGTGACTGGTAAGAGACAGTGCACTGTATTGTGGTCTGTGTTAAGGTAGAGAACAGTAAACAGTGACAGTGAGCTGAGTGAGGTAAACTGTGGTGACGTGTTCCCCGTTTGTCCTGCCGCTGCCTTATAGTGACCTTGAACTTGTAATTACTGGCTACGTGAGTATACGGCAGAAAAAGGACCCCTGTGTATGCCTAGGCCTTCCCCTTGACTCAGGGGGAAGGCCTAAGACTTACACACACTCAGGGGCCCTGAGTGTGTGTGAGTAGCCAGACAATTCCAGCACGAGCCCGGTAATCTTGCTACGCGTCCCGTCCCTGTCTCCCGGGCCCCGGCGGGCCGGCACCTCCCTGCCCATCTGATGTCACGAGACCAGCCAGAGCAGGTGTTAGGAGCCCACCTGACGACAGTAAGGGCGGGGACGTGACAGTACGTATGTGTTAGTTCATTCACACACTTCACGCCATCCACATCCTTTACCCAATACCCATACATATATTTATTTATTTATCTCTATAACATTGATTGGTGTTATCTATATTATTATTTTTTTATTTTTTTATTATTACACTAGTCTGTAATCTTTAGTGTACAACTCCATTGTGATGGTAGTCATGTTGGCAATACACGGATGGGACCGTTGGAAGTGTCCCGCTTTTAGTTCAGAAAAAAAAATGGTAACGTTAATCATGCCTCACTACATAGTCACTTCAAAATTGTGAAAACGAAATGCCGACGTGTACTAGATGTCGACACTTATTTGTTTTGTTTTTTGTCACAGACTGCCTGCAGTGCCTGAGATCTGACTGTTTCACCTGTTTCACGACCTGCAAAATGACTTCCAAAAAAGCTTCCATCAAGGATTATTTCAAGTCGAACGTGAGAGATGAGATGGTGGGATGAAAGACTGCAGAAAAAGTTGAAAAAATTGGTTCGGAAAGTTCAGATGAATCCATTTCTGATGGTGAAGAGTGTAGCAGTGATCCAACCACTTTCACGGAGAGTGACACAAGTAAAAATGAAAAAAAACATTGAACACGCCAGCAGTGACACGGTGACTGCGGCGTGCCACCTCGTTCAAATAACTCCCCTCACATCTCGAGACATTCTCGCCCTTGTAATAGTACCTTATTAGAAAATGTAAACTAGAAAATATTGGTTTATATTTAACATTCAGTACCTGATAGTGAAAGATGATACGAATCAGGGCTGGGTGAGACGTGAATCACGTGAGAGCCGGGGTGGTCGCTGCCGTAGCAGCCGTACAAGGCCACCAATGATCGGTCACTTACTTTGTGTTGTTATGTCGTTCCAAAGAACGCGTATAAGACACGTACAAGAGGGAGACACGTACCAATTATGTACCAACACAAGGCATTATAGAAAATTTGTAAGGGTAACTGGTGTACTTTAGTTATGTTCGTTGGTGTTAAAAGTGATCAATAGAAAGTATATGAATTTAACTCGCTCAGAGGCATGTTTCTTTCTTTCAAGCAGAGGAAAAATATTTATTGTATTTGAGGTCGAGGGTAAGTCATCAGTAGAAATTATTCATAATACTCCATGCATGCTCCCTCCCTCAGTCCTACCTAGTGGAACACGGCTCCCACACCACACGGCAGCCGTGGCCAGTGGGTGGGCACCTGGGCGGGCACCGGCTTCTCGTGGGTGGGCACGTGCCCACCCAGGCCCACCCGTAGCTACGCCACTGCTCCTGTCAGCTCAGAATGTCGGGTCTCGGGGTGTCGGGCTTGACTTATTTTCCATTATTCCCTACCAAACCAGCTACAATTAAGTGTTGCCATGGTCAACATAGGTTTATGCAAAATGAAGATATAAGAGTTTTACATTATTCATAGCGTTATAATGAGGATTGTTGGCAGAATAGAAGCATTCGACCGCAGGTGTCCTACAACATTCTACTAAATACTGTAGACAGTGTAGAGGAATGCTGCAAGGCGGGTGTATGGGTTAATATTACCTGCATGCATGCAAAGAGAAGGTAATATTAACCCATACATCTCTGACCATTCCTATACAGTATCTCCTTAACATTTTTTTTAAAAATA
>JACEEZ010020980.1:20585-53085 GCA_016584305.1 Chionoecetes opilio
GAGAGAGGAGAGAAGAGAGAGAAGATGAGGAGAGAGAGAGATAGAGGAGAGAGAGAGAGAAAAGAAAGGTTTGTTAATGAATCGCTCGACAAAACTATCTTCATTATCATGTAACTTAAAGTAATCGTCCAGACCCATTTTTTTTTTGCCGAATTATGTTGAATTTACATTCAAAACACCTAATCCACCAAAAATAATTGATTTCCAGGCCTTATTTCCGTAAAAACACGACTTTTGTAAAAAGCGCGCGAAAAAAAAAATCTTCCCTCCAACAAGGCTACGACTGCTATTGATGACGTCAAAACAGGGACGCCCGCAGACACTCTGGCTGACACCTGTCGGCAAATGTTATGATGAGCGATTGTACTTCGGTGTCAGACAGTGAATCTGTCGCTGTGACAGATTTAGAGTACGATGCTCAATCTGACACCGAAAGAAATGACGCTGGTCGCGTATACTATGAGGAAAACGAACATCAGATTGTCATGGGATTTTATATGTTTGAGCCCAAGTACGAGGTGGATTAACAGGTGTTAGCAGAGCCTGAGGTTCAGCAGGAGGACCTGGCACGGTAAAACTTTGGAAGAAGTCCTTCACCCCTATCTTTTTTTTCTTCCCCCTATAGCCAACAAGCCTGGGAAACTGGCGGGAATACGGGTTTTTTTTTGGGGGGGAAGCAAATATAAGTGATTTATGGCTCCCCAAAAAATCATCAAAGTCACTATGTGTAAAAATCTAGGGAATTCCCTAAATTAGGGATTTCCCTAGATACCCATTGCTAGGGAATTTTCCTTAATTGATATATGTATAGATTTGGACAATTTTGGGAGAGCAATAAATGAGTCGTGTCTGCCTTCCCTACCCAAAAACCCAAGTTTTCCATAAGGCCACCATGCTTGCTGGTCATAGGAGGTCAAAGAAAAACCTAACCTTTCTAGCCAGAAGGGGCTGCGCCCACCATGGACCCCCTAAGGGTTGCTAATCTAACCTCACTATAACCCCCTAAAAAAAGTTACTAACCTAACCTCACTATAACAAATACAGTTGATTCGGGCCACCAGTTGAATCAGGCCGCCTATATTAAATGCATACCAAGCATGCATTTATGCATAACCTTATAGGTTTTAATGAAACCTAACCTAACCTTAACCACAAAGTATACCTAACCTAGCCTTAACCACAAAGTATACCTAACCTTAACCACAAAGTATACCTAACCTAACCTAACCTAACCTTAACCACAAAGTATACCTAGCCTAACCTAACCTTAACCACAAAGTATACCTAACCTAACCTAACCTTAACCACAAAGTATACCTAACCTAACCTAACCTTAATCACAAAGTATACCTAACCTAACCTAACCTTAACCACAAAGTATACCTAACCTAACCTTAACCACAAAGTATACCTAACCTAACCTTAACTATACAATATATTAATACACTATAGGCGTGTATCACCCTACACACGCCACTCCTTTCCGTGTGCAAACTTTTCTCGAAAGGCACAGCTGTCTTGCTGCACCCATAAAGGATGCATGCATGCGGCATATAGCAAAAAAAAAATATCAGAAACACCCACATATCTTCAAGTACTATATTTATCTCTGTGCTTACGTGCCTCTGATCAAGCGCGGAAGATGAGCCTCCCTGATGCTACGTGCACCGGGGCTGAGCATGAGCGTCTGCAAACCTTGAGAGCGTTTTGAAAACTCGGGGAATTTGCAGATTTTGATTGCGGATTATTTAAAAACGGCTGACTGGATACAAAAAGTGACGACGTATTGTTGATATACTCGTTAATGGCTATGATTTGATTGCATTAAATCAGGAATGATGAAATGGTCTGGACGACTACTTTAATTAATATAAGATAAATATATTCTCCTCCTCCTCCTCCTCTTCCTCCTCCTCCTCTTCCTTCTACTCCTCCTCTTCCTCCTTCCTCCTCCTCCTCCTCCCTCCTCCTCCTTCTAAATTTACGATCCATTGAACTCTAATGACTTAAATTTAGTAACTATTATTATTATTATCATTATTATAATTATTATAATTATTATAATTATTATAATTATTATAATTATTATAATTATTATAATTATTATATATATTATTATTATTATTATTATTATTATTATTAATATTATTATTGTGGTAGTGTCTAATGAAGATGAAAACTCATTAAAATGTTGAAAAACATTATAGTATAATATAATGTCTAAATATAAAAAACAGATACTATTGGGTGGCTGGGCTTATTACTGTCCCCATTATATAGATTAAAAAGAAAAATGAAATGCAACGATTTTGAAAATTTGTGAAAACCATTATCGAAATGCCATTTTTAAGGTTTTGTAACAACCATAAAATTCATTTAACAATAATCTATCTATTTTATACGTACAATTATATGCATTCTAAAAAAGAAAATATTCAATTTTGTATTAAGGGAAAATGTTCACGAAATAAAAGCCTTGACTTATTGTCGAACAATTGAATAGAGTATTTTTGGGGGTAAAATGGACTGCAATTATTACCGCTATTTAAGTCACTAAGACTCCAAGACTAATAAAGATAAAGCAATAAAATCTTATCTCCCATCACACAATACTCTTTTCTATATGCTGTTACATTTTCATGTAAATATACTAAATACTGTTAAGATTATAAGGCTCTAAATATGGACTTTTTCACGGAACAAATCATGCAAAGGCACATTTTGAAGTACTATTATTCCAAAACTAAGCTTCATTGAGAAACGGTATGTATATTTTATAGATGATAGAGAAACTATCTCTACTGACAATGTGCGCGAAAGATGTCAATTTAAAGAAAAAATATATATTTGTAGGGGGGACAGTAGTTTTTTTCGTCATATTTAATCACTCATATCTTTTTTGTTTATTATCATTGAAAGTTTACGTTGGGTGGCAGGGCTTAGAACAACCGTTAGCATATGCTCTAAAATGAAATATGAAATCAAACGATTTTGAAAAAATAAATCAAAATGTCATGTTTAAGCTTTTGTAACACAACCATAAAATTCATTTAACAATAATCTACCTATTCCATACGTGTAACATTATGCATTCTACGGAATTCAACATTCAATTTTGTATTCAATGAAAATGTGAATGAGATATCAGCCATGAGTTATTGCCGCAGGCACAATTTTGAGACAAAAAATACTATTCTTTGAAAGACTCTATCTCAAAAAACCAAAATGGTAGAAAGAGTCATAAGGTGTCATTTAAGCCGGAATAGGCCATTCTTTTTATGATATGAGCCATTCATATTTTTGTGGTTAAATTTCGTTATTATAGGTGAAAATAGGGCAAATTTGCTTGATTTTGCAACATTTTTGGATGTAACTCCGAAATATATTGACCAATGTTTATCATATTCATAACAACGACGCAATAGGAGTTCCCTCACAACGTAGCCGAAAATCAGCCTAATCCAAAAAACTTAAGTCACTCAAACACACTTGTGAAAGTTTGGGGATTACATGTCAATATTCGAAGTTATAAAAGGGGTAAGACTATTGAAAGTCTCGAAGATCTTTTTCTTGACAGGATGTCGCTGGACTTCAATTACACATAATTATTAATAGCATTTCCACACTTAGGAAAAAGGTTAAAATATTTATTTAAATACCCCAAATCAGCTCCTACGTGAGAAAAATATAAATTTTCAGAAATCATTCATAGGTACAAAGTACCCTTTGTTTGATATTCTCTATCTCGATAACCAATCGTTGAGCGACCCCATTAGTGATTCTTAGACCTTTAAACTATTCGCTCGGCACCTGTAATGTAATTTTTTTTGACTTTTTATAACTAAAAAAATTCTACTGATTTTAATAATATATACTCATGTGCCGTAATAGTATAATATCTCTAACATATGAAAATATCAGACTGATCTGACATATAGCAAGGGTGCATGAGTCATTAAAAAAAAAAAAAAAAGATTTTTGACATCTATCTCACCCGTAATATTTGTCAGATAAATTTGATTTTTCACAAGAGTATAGATATTGTACTCATACGCCATCTGTGTGAATTTTATTACAACTGGATAAAAACTAAAAATCGCTAATTGTTTCCTAAAGTTTTTAATATTTTTCCTCATCCCCCACAAAAAGTTTCGTTACTACGTTCCCGACAATATAGCATCATTTCTATAGTTAATTTGATTTTTTTTTTTATTTTTTTTATTTTTTTGCTATTTAAAAAAAAAACATTAAAAAAATTCTATAAAAAAGAATTAAACCCAAAAATCTATAAAAAATATTCTATATAGTCGAGCACGAACTAACGAAACTTTATGTGGGTGATAATTAAAAATAATTAAAAATTATAGAAAATATTAGCGATTTTTACAATTTTTATCCAAATAAAATTTTGTCTTTAGAGATTGGGTATTAGTACAGTACCCATCATGTACTACAACATCAAACAGATCCGACAAATATGAAGGGTGCTGGATCAAGTTTTTTGAAAATACTATAGACACAAAAAAAATCATACGCATGAAAATTATTGACTTTAAAAATTAAAAAATGTTGTGCCTTTAGTTTAAAAATCAAGCAATTAGTTTACCAGATACAGGCCAAAAAGTATTATAAATCTGGCATTATATGAATACCCCAAAAGTGGCATTTTCCATAGATACAAAAAACATTTTGATATCAAAATTATAGATCATAAAAAAATCTATAAATAGTCTTCTATAAGTTTTATTGAGAGGCAAACGGTTTAACAGATACAACCAAAAATTATGATTCCTAATATGTCATAATTTCCATTATATGCCCCCAAAGGATCATTTACCTTATAGATACAAAAAAAAAGATATACATAAAAATTATAGATCATAAAAAAATCTATAAATAGTATTCTATTAGTTTAAAAATCTGCCAAACAGTTTAGCAGACACAACCCAAAAAGTATTATTCATAAGGCATAATATTTTACATTATACCCAAAAAAGTGGCCTTTTCCTTATAGACACAGAAAAAAAACACGATATTAAAATTATAGATCATAAAAACTCTAGAAATAGTTCTCTATAAGTTTTATAATTAGGCATAAAGTTTACAAGATAAAATTCAAAACAATTATTCCTAAAGCGTAATGTTTCGCATTAAGCCCCAAAAGTGGCTTTTTCTTTATAGATACAATAAAAATTATTGATATTAAAAGTGTAGCTCATAAAAAGATCTATAATTAGACTTCAATACGTTCTACAATCAGACAAACGTTTTACCAGATACAACCCAAAAACTAATATTCATAAGGTGAAATATTTAAATTATACAAAAAATAGTGGCATTTCCCTCCCTCTCATATTTCTCTAAATTTTTATCTTTCTCTATAGTCCATTTGATATACCTTAAGCCGAAAAATTAAATCGAACGAATTTGAAAAATTTTGAAGAAAAAAATATAAGGCCATTTTTAAGCTATTCTAACAGAACAGTAAAAGTAAGTCAACGATAATATACCTCTCCCATACGTAAAACTATATGCAGTCTATAGAAAACACCATTCAATTTCATTTTCAAGGGAAAATTGAAAAAAATATAAGCCTTGATATTTGACCGCAGGCACTATTTGAATCTAGAAAGTCCTATGACTGATATTTAAGTCACTAGCACTCAAAGATGAATACAGATACAGCATTGCCATTTCTTCTCCTTGCACAATATACTACTATTGAGAAACATTTAGAGTTTCAAGGGTTTATAATAAAAACTCTTAGAATTACAATATTCCAAATATGGGCATATAGACGGATTTTTTTCTACAAAGTTTATGCATTCATATATATATATATATAATATATATATATATATAATATATATATATATATATAATATATATATATATATATATATATATAATATATATATATATATAATATATAATATATATATATATATATATATATATATATATATATATATTTTTTTTTTTTTTTTACACTCAAATAGCAAGCAGCATTGGATTCTACACACTATAAAGTGAATTGCATGCCTGAATGAACCTCCCTTTTGCAACGGGAAGACTTTGAAAATCTTCTAAAAAAGTGATTTTAAGCTCATATTTGAACAATTATAGAGTGCACATTTTTCATTGCATTTTTCAAATGGTTAATATTTAAGGTAGATATCATTACTTTCTAAAGGTATAGCGTAATTCAAGTCTCTATCATTCTTGGTGCGTGAATGGGTAGACCATGAGAATGCGAGAAAAGAAAGAAGAAAAAAAATCATTTTTCAAACCAAGGCCCACTCAGAACTCGTTCTGTGCACATATATAGTGGATAACGTCAATGATATCACCAGTAAAAATGAACACTCTCCGTCCATAATTAACTGAGATAGAGGGTAACAAAGTGTAAAATTGATACAAATTGTAAGAGTTACCGCTCTCATACTTTTTGACATACCCATACCGGGCACTAATTGAATAAAGTCCACACTAATGCCGTCTAAATGCAACCATTTGCAATCCCCAATGAAGCTTAGTTTTTTAATAATAGTCATTGAAAAATTTTAGTAAACCGATTTTTTTCAATTTTCAGCAGTCTGCCCTCAAACCCCCAATTAACATATGGACAAGCTTATTCTATCATATACAAGTTTTTAAAAAATGATAGGCAAAAAAAAAAAAAAAAAAAATAATGCCCCAAAAAAGTATAAATGAGACTTTATTCTGCGACGAATTTTCCGGGGTATGAATTAGCATGATATGAATTGTCCGGTATGAATTGTCCGCGGTATGAGTTGTCCTGTCACCGATATGAACTACTGTGTATTATCTTCAGTGGCACATACACATCAGTAGTGATGCTATAATTCGTAATATTTGGCGCCTGGCGACATTATTGCAGCTGGCGACTATACTGTTATCTACGGTAGGGTTATCACTATAACTGTCCTGAGTGTCCAAGGTAAAGAAAAAATTTCCTGTGGAAACAGTGAGGCAAAGTGTCCGTAGGCAAAGTGTCCGTAGGCAAATTGTCTGTAGGCAAACTGTCCGTAGGCAAACTGTCCGTAGGCAAATTGTCCGGTAGGCAAATTGTCCGGTAGGCAAAATGTCCGGTAGGCAAATTGTCCTGTAGGCAAATTCTCCGTAGGCAAATTGTCCGGTAGGCAAAGTGTCCGTAGGCAAACTGTCCGGTAGGCAAATTGTCCGTAGGCAAACTGTCCGGCCACGGTTGATCGATGGAACAAGTTACCAGCAAATGTTGTCGAAGCCAGCACAATAACTACATTTAAAAACAGGCTTGACGCGCACTGTAAAGTAAATGGGTATTGATAGTGTCCTGCGAATTCATATTATAGTCCCCCGGATCGATTAGTTGTAGTGGTAGTGGTAGTTATAGTTAGCATACTTCATATCCTATCATTCTTCACTACGAAACTTCCATGTTCCTATCTTCTTTAAGGACATGGTATTATTTTCCAACTGTTCTCTTACATGTAGTTGTAGTTAGTAGTATAACCGATGGGTGTATTAATAGCTAGTTGGCCATACTGGAGAGAGAAACTCTGTTTCCAGTGGTAAGGTTAATTTTAATTGAAAAAACAATAACATATATATAGAAAATCAGATTTAACAATAAATATTACATTCCTTTATGCTCAACGCGCTAATGTGTGCGCGCTGAGTAAAGGGTGTTTGTTGAGATTGATGAGTTACTTGTTGGTTAAAACTTGTATCAAAAGCAAACATAAAATACAGAGGTATGAAAGTATATATAAATAATGAACATTAACAAAAATAAGTTATAATAGTTTAGACTATAACCAGACGTTTTCTCTTGTGGAGCAGTGTAAGAGAGAATGTAGTTTGTAGGAGAGACTGCTACAAACTCCCCTCCTAGCGGTTTGTAGGGGGATACCGCTACAATACTCCCCTCCTAGTGACGAGGGAGGAGGAACGAGATCTTAGTGGTGGAGCGGTGCTGCTGTTGTTACTGTTGCCGATTTGATGGGGTTGACGTGGAGGGCTGTGGTGACCAGTTACTGCTGCTGGGCCGCACAAAACCTTGGCGCATCCGACTCGGACTCGGCCTTGGCTTGACGGTAGCGTTGTGGAGCTAAGCGACGGGCCTTGGCGTGTACTGGTGGTCCTGTGGTCTCGATGTGACGTGAGTGTTTGACGGGCATAGCAGTGTTGCAGCCGTGGCAGTGCTGCAGGCGTGGCAGTGTTGCAGGCGTGGCAGTGTTGCGGGCGTGGCAGTGGTGCCGCCGGCTGTGTTGCGGGCGTGGCAGTGTTGCCGCCGGCAGTGTTGCGGGCGTGGCAGTGTTGCCGCCGACAGTGTTGCGGGCGTGGCAGTGCTGCGAGCATGGCTGGTGTTGCAGGCGTGGCAGTGTTGCGGGCGTGGCAGTGTTGCCGCCATGGCAGTGTTGCCGCCGGCTGTGTTGCGGGCGTGGCAGTGTTGCGGGCATGGCAGTGTTGCCGCCGGCAGTGTTGCGGGCGTGGCAGTGTTGCCGCCGGCAGTGTTGCGGGCGTGGCAGTGTTGCCGCCGGCAGTGTTGCGGGCGTGGCAGTGCTGCGAGCATGGCAGTGTTGCCGCCGTGCCAGTGTTGCCGCCGTGACTGGTGTTGCCGCCGTGCCTGGTGTTGCCACCGTGACTGGTGTTGCCGCCGTGACTGGTGTTGCCGCCTGGTGATGAATAATCCACAGGGCGATGAGTATTCCACAGGGCGGTGAGTAATCCACAGGGCGTTGAGTAATCCACAGGGCAGTGAGTAATCCACAGGGCAGTGAGTAATCCACAGGGCGGTGAGTAATCCACAGGGCGATGAGTAATCCACAGGGCGGTGAGTAATCCACAGGGCGGTGAGTAGCGACCGTGGAGTAAGTTACTCTAACACCGCGGGGCAGAGGGGTAGGGTTTTGACTGAAGACGCGGGAAACCACGCTGAGGGAGCAGGGGCCGCGCAGAATGCGCGTGAGGCCGTGCTAAGGACGCAGGAAGGCATCAGAGGTTGCAGAGACCGCGCAGAATGCGCATGAGGCCGCTGAGGACGCATTAAGGCGTCAGAGGGCGTAGAAGCCGCGCAGAGTGCGCATCAGGCCGGTGAAGAGGCAGTAAGGCGTCTGAGGGGGCAGGGGCCGCGCTGAACGCGCATAAGGCCATGCCGATGACGCAAGAAGGCATCAGAGGGGGGCACAGAAGGAGCCAGGGGGGGAGGGGATAACCTTTAAGGTGGCAGCTACACTTGGTGTAGTTTCTCCCGACCTATGGATCAGCGAAGCGAACCCCATAATGGAGGCTAAGCTTTTTGCCTTAAGAGTGTTAGGACGAATGAGTCTATAGACCCAGGTCCTTCCACTAGGAGAATTGTGCTCTTATATAACACATGTTACAGCCACCTAAAGACCATAGCTACACTCCGAGGGTCACCAATTATAACCCATGGGTGTATTGATAGCTAGTTGGTCATACTGGAGAGAGAAACTCTGTTTCCAGTGGTAAGGTTAATTTTAATTGAAAAAACAATAACATATATATAGAAAAACAGATTTAACAATAAATATTACATTCGTTTATGCTCAACAGCGAGGTGTGCGCGCTGAGTAAAGGGTGTTTGTTGAGATTGATGAGTTACTTGTTGGTTAAAACTTGTATCAAAAGCAAACATAAAATACAGAGGTATGAAAGTATATATAAATAATGAACATTAATAAAAATATTTTTAATATTTTTAGGATATAGCCAGACGTTTTCTCTTGTGGAGCAGTGTAAGAGAGAATGTATTTGTAGGAGAGACTGCTACAACTCCCCTCCTAGCGGTTTGTAGGGGGGATACCGCTACAGTAGTATGTAGTTCGCAGATACCCTCGTTATGGCCCAATAGGTCTCTTGGTGTCTGTTATTCCTATGTATCCTATGTATTCCTCCTCCTTCTCCTCCTCCTCCTCCTCCTCCTCCTCCTGCTCCCCCTCCTCCTCCTCACACCTGCTCCAATAAGACTCGTTAGTTAAGACCTTCAGCGTATAAACTGTTGGGAGGGAGGAGGAGGAGGAGGGGGGGGGAGGGGAGGAGGAGGAGGAGGAGGAGGAGCAGGAGGAGGAGGAGGTGGAGGAGAAGGAGGGGGAGGAGGGGGAGGAGGAGGAGAAGGAGGGGAGGAGGAGAGGATTTATTTACATAGGATTACTAGGAATAACAGACACCGGGAGACCTATTGGTCCATAGCGAGGGTATCTGCTGAACTACATACTACTAACTATCAATACTTGTAAGAAAACAGTTGAAAATGATACTATGTCCCTAAAGAGGATAGGAACATGGAAGTTTCATAATGCAGAATGATAGGATATGAAAATACTAACTACAACTACCACTACCACTACAACAAATCGATAGGGGGGACTAATACGAATTCGCACTATCAATACCCATTTACTTTACAGTGGGGCGTCAAGTCTTTTTTCAATGTAGTTATTGTGCTGGCTCCGAAAAATTTTTGCTGGTAACTTGTTCCATCGTTCAACGACTCTAACATTGAAATTTTTTTTAGGGAGATCGGTGATGCAACTTGCCCGTTTATTTTTAAACCATTATTTCGTGTTGTCATTTGAGTTGAAAGCTCGAATGGGTTTCTTTTGATTAATGACATCAAACCTTTTAGGATCTTAAAGGTTTCTATCAAGTCCCCACGGATTCTACGATCCTTTAAGGAAAACATATTAAGTTTCCGCAGTTTTCTCTTCAAAAGATGAATTTCGCGAGTTTGGAATTTGTTTGGTTGCTTTTTCTTTGCACTGTTTCCCAAATTTGGCTTGATCTTTTACGAAACAGGGCGACCAGAATTGAACGGGATATTCCAAGTGCGGCCTAACCAAGGACTGTATAATTTGTGTCATTACTTTCGGAGTTTTATGTTCAAAGTTACGTTTTAAAAAAGCCCAACATCATATTTGCCTTTTTACTGGGAGCTAGGCAATGCGGACTGGTTTTTAGATCATTACTGATGATGGCACCTAAATCCTTTTCCTGCTATACTTCAGTTAACGATTTATTTTGCCCTTTGATAGTTATATTGAGGTTTTTCGTTGCCTATATGCATTACTTTACATTTATCGGAGTTGAATTTTAAAAGCCTTTATCACTCCAATCTGATAGTTTTTGGTCAGATCATTTGTATGAGTTCGCAGTTTTCTCTAGTATATGCTTTACCGCCTAATTTGGTTTCATCTGCAAATTTTTGATATTTAGATACAGTCCGCAGTCCAATCGTTGATATATATCAGAAAAAGAGTAGGACCCCAAAACCCAGCCCTGAGGCACCCCACTAGTAACATCTAACCATCAGATGCCTCGCTATTTATTACTACCCGTTGTTTACGATTTGAAAGCCAATCGCCCAAACCATGAACATAATTGCTCTCCTAAGCCATGTGCCCTTAGCGTGGTCAGCAGTCGCTTATGGGGAACTGTATCGAAGGCTTTCTGAAATCAAGGGATATTACATCCGAGGGGAAATTTTAGCGTCCCAGTTTGGAATAAATGACATTAAACTAGGGAAAAGAAGTCCACACTAAAGATGTGGAACGTGTCCAAGCTCGCACAGGCTAAAGTCAACTTTTTAAATACCTTCACCTTAAAATACTTCTATTACAACCTGACCTAACCCAACCCAACCCTTTACCATCTCCTTCTTTGATTTTCTTTACTTGTTACAAAGAAAGAAAATTGCTAAAATTTTTCTTGAGAAAAGTTCTAAAAAAAAATTATAAAAAAAATGGTGTATGGATGGCGGTGGTGGTGGTGGTGATGGTGATGGTGGTTGTTGTAGTGATGGTGGTGGGTTTTTGTGATTGGTGGTGATGGTGGTGGTTTGGGGGGTGATGGTGTGGTTTGGGGGTGGTGGGGGTGGTGGTGTGGTGGTGGTGGTGGTGGTGGTGATGGTGTGGTGTGGTGGTGGGGGTGGTGGGGGGTGGTGGTGATGGTGGTTGTTGTAGTGATGGTGGTGTTGTGGTGGTTGTGGTGTTGGTGGTGGTGGTGTGGGGGTTTTGGGGGGGGTGGTGGTGGTGTGGGGGTGGTGGTGTGGTGGTTTGGGGTAAATGGGGGTTTGTTGTTGTGGGTGGTTGGGGTGGGGGGATGGGGGTGGTGGTGTGGTGGTGGGGGGTGGGGGGTGGTGGTGATGGTGTGGTGGTGTGGTGGGGGTGTGGTGGTGGGGGTGGTGGTTGGTGGGTGTGGGGTTGTTGTTGTGGTGGTGGTGTGGTGAGGTGGTGGGTGAGGGTGGTGGTGGGGGGGTGGTGGTGAGGGTTGGGGTGTGGTGGTGGGTGGGTTGGTGTGGTGGTGGTGGTGGTGGGGGGTGGTGGTGTGGTGGGGGGGTTGGGTGGTGGTGGTTTGTGGTGGTGGTGGTGTGGTAGGGTGGTGGGGTGAGGGTGGTTGTGGGGGGGGGGGGGAAAGGGGGGGTGTGGTGATGGTGGGGTGGGGGTGGGGGTGGTGTGTGGTGGTGGTAGTGGTGGTGGTGGTGTGGTGGGGTGTTTTGTGGTGGTAGGTGGGGGGTGTGGTGGTGATGGGGGGTGGGGGGGGGGTGGTGGTTGGGGGTGGTGTGGGGGTGTGGGGTGGGGTGTGTGTTTGGTTGTGGGGGGGTGGTGGTGGTGGTGGTAATGGGGGTGGTGGGGTGGTGGTGGTGTGGTGGTGGGGTGTTGGGGGGTGGTGGTGTGGGGGGTGTGTGGTGGTGGGTGGTGGGGGATGGTGTGTGGTGGTGGTGGGTGGTGAGGTGGTGGTGGTGGGTTGGTGGTGGGGGTGGTTGGGGGGTGGTGATGGGGTGTGGGGTGGTGGTGGTGGTGGGGGTTTTGTGTGGGTTGGTGTGAGGGTGGTTTTTGGGGGTTGGGGGGGGGGTTTGGGGGTGGTGGTGTGGTGGTGGTGGTTGGTGGTGGTGTGGGGGGTTGTGGGGTGGGGGGTGGGGGGGTGGTTGGTTGGGGGAAATGGGTGGGGTGGTGGTGGTTTTTGGGGGTGGGTGGTTTTGGGGGTGGGGTGGTGGTTGGGTGGTGGGGGGGTGTGGGGTATGGTGGTGGTGGTGGTGGGGGGGTGGTGGGTGGTGGTGGTGGTGGTGGGGTGAGGGGATGGGGTGGGGTGGGGGGTGGTGGTGAGGTGGTGTGGTGGTATGGTGGTGGTGGTGGTGGTGTGGTGGTAGGGTGGTGGTGGTGGTAAGGTGGTGGTGGTGGTGGTGGGTGGTTGGTTTTGGTGGTGGTGGTGGTGGTGGGGTGGTGGTATGGTGGTGGTTTTCATAATTGTTAAAGGAATAAAGCCCCAAAGCCCCCTTCGCTCGTTTGGGGCAACTCCTTCTGTACCACGGTGAAATGGTAATTTAAAACACCTCACACACCTACCCGATAAAACACAAGAAACCCTAAATAAACCTAAAAAACGCATTAAAAAACACGAGTTATAGGGTTATATAGCCAAACACAGCAGCATGTCTGAATATCCTGGGTTCAGACACTGTATTTGAGGGCATTGTCGAAACATTTTTTCCAGTACCAATGCACTAAATCTCGCCTCTGCACTAAAGTCGCCGGGGAAATTATTACGAAAATTTTTCATAAATGTTAAAAAAAAGCTCGCTCGCTTGCACAAAAGAGTTAAGAGACGAAATATAACCTTTTGTGCCCAAATTTTTTTCCTTTTGCCTGTATCCTGTGCTCCCCAAAAGTAGTCACAAAAAAAGAAAAAAGAGGAAACATTTTACAAGCCTATATGACACCTGATTTTGGCTGAAAAATACGTAAAAAAAGTAAAAAAAAAATTAGGTGGTGATGGCGGTGGGGTGGTTGGGGGTGGTGGGGGTGGTGCTTGTTGTGGGGATGGTGTTAAGGGGGTGATGGTGGTGGTGATTTTTGGTGGGGTGGTGGTGAAAGGTGGTGGTGGGGGTGATGGTGGTGATGGTCGTGGTGGGTTTTGGTGTGTGGTGGTGGGGTGGTTGGTATGGGGGTGTGGTGTGGTGTGGGGGTGTGGTTTTGGGGGTGGTGTGGGGGTGGTGGTAATGGGGGGGTGGTTTTGGTGGTGGTGGGTGGTGGTGGTGGTGGTGGTGGTAGTGGTGGTGGGTGGTGGTGTGGTTGGTGGTGTGTGGTGGTGGTGTGGTGTGGTGGTGGTGGTGTGGTGGTGTGGTGGTGGTGGTGTGGTGGTGGTGGTGGTGGTGGTGGTGTGGTGGTGGTTGGTGGTGGTGTGGTGGTGGTGGTGGTGGTGGTGTGGTGGTGTGGTGGTGTGGTGGTGGTGCACGGTGGTGGTGGTGGTGTGGTGTGGTGGTGGTAGAGGTGGTGGTGGTGTGGTGTGGTGGTGGTGGTGGTGTGGTGGTGGTGGTAGAGGTGGTGGGTGGTGGTGGTGGTGTGGTGTGGTGGTGGTGGTAGAGGTGGTGGTGGTGTGGTGTGTGGTGGTGTGGTGGTGGTGGTGGTGGTGTGGTGTGGTGGTGGTGTTGGTGGTGTCGTGTGGTGTGGTGGTGGTGGTGGTTGGTGGTGTGGTGGTGTTGGTGGTGGTGTGGTGGTGTGGTGGTGGTTGTTGTTGGTGGTGGTGGTGGTGTTGGTGGTGTGGTGGTGGTGGTGTGGTGGTATAGTGAGCGGCGACGCTCACCGATACCCAACTATATAACAACAGACACTGTTGTTGGGAGGGTTACCAAAACATTTTATTTTCATTGCACTAATGCAGTACTTTCGCTGCACTTATGTCTCCAGGCACAATATATTACGAATTTTAGCATAAATGGTAAAAGTTCGCTTCGCTCGCTTGGACAATGAGTTAAGAGACGAAATATAACTTTCTGCGCCAAATTTCTTCCTTTGGGCCTGTATACCCGCTCCCCACAAAAGTAGTCACAAGAAGAAGAAGAAGAGGAAACATTTTACAAGCCTATATGACACCTGATTTCGGCTGAAATAGGTGCATAAATTAGTCATGCATGCATTAGCGTTAACTAAATAAATAAAATTATCAATCGGGTAATTTTCCCGATTGATGAGGTTATTTATTTACTTATATATTTCGTTTTCTGATAAATGAATTAGTACCATGTATAAATTAGCGTTAACTAAATAAATAACCTCATCAATCGGGAAAATTACCCGATTGATGATTATATTTATTTAGTTAACGCTTATTTATGCATGGTTCTAATTAAGTTATCAGATTACGAAATATAGCAATGGAAAGCTAATAAAATTGCGCTTCTATTGATACCCTTCATGATAAAAGTTGACTCGCAAAGTTTTAAATGGCGAAGAGTTGAAATGAATATTAAGTTCATGCATATTCCTTCAGTCTCGTAAAGGCATTTTTTTACCGTGTTTTACTGTTTTTTATTTGATAATATTATAGAACAAACATTTACGAAGATTACAGTATATCATATATACTGATAAACCAGTCTATATGATCCGTATTATATATATATATATATATGAATCCGTGCGGCCCTCCGATTACAGGCCCTTGTGCGACAGGCCGATATTCCGTGCGCAGTCCAGGTATACAGTGGTCTATGCTTCAGCGTATAAACTGCTGGGAGGAGGATTACATAGGATTACATAGGAGTAACAGACACCAGGAGACCTATTGGTACATAGCGAGGGTATCTGCTGAACTACATACTACTAACTATCAACTACTTGTAAGAAAACAGTTGGAAAATGATACCATGTCCCTAAAGAGGATAGGAACATGGAAGTTTCATAGTGCAGAATGATAGGATATGAAAAATACTAACTACAACTACCACTACCACTACAACTAATCGATGCGGGGGACTAGATACGAATTCGCACTATCATACCATTTACTTTACATTGCGCGTCAAGTCGTTTTTGAATGTAGTTATTGTGTTGGCTCCGACAACATTGCTGGTAACTTGTTCCATCGATCAACGACTCTAACATGAATAATTTTACGGAGATCGGTGATGCAACGTTGACCGTTTAGTTTTAACCATTATTTCTTGTTTCACTTGAGTTGAAGCTCGATAGGTTCTCTTGATTATGACATCAAATCCTTTTAGGATCTTAAAGGTTTCTATCCAAGTCCCCACGGATTCTACGATCCTTAAGGAAAACATATTAGTTTCCGCAGTCTCTCTTCATAGATGATTTCGCAGAGATGGAATTTGTTGGTTGCTCTTCTTTGCACTGATTCCAATTGGCTTGATCTTTACGAACAGGGCCAATTGAACGGAGGAGGAGGAGGAGGAGGAGGAGGAAAGAGAGATTGGTAGGAAGGAGAAGAGAAATGAAGCGAATGAGAGAGAGAGAGAGAGGAGAGAGAGAAGAGAGTAGAGAGAGAGAGAGAGAGAGAGAGTATTAGTTTTTATCCGATTGCAACCTCGAGAGCTTTTTTTTTTGAGATTGGAATGTTTATTATAAGACGTGTGTGTGTGTGTGTGTGAGTGTGGGGTGTGAATCGGGTATGATGGAGTGTTAGGGTTATTATGTTTTTTTTTTCCGTTGCTATCAGTTCTCTCTATCTCTCTCTCTCTCCTCTCCTCTCTCTCCTCTCTCGTCTCTCTTCATTCATCCTCTACTCGTCTCCCTATCTTAATCATCTCTCTTACCCCCCTCCTCTCCCCCTTCTCTCTCGTGCTCTCGGTCTTTCTCTCCTCTCCTCTCTGTGCTTTCTGCTCGTTTCTTCGTCGTCCCGTGCTCGATCTCCATCTCTCATCTTCATCTATCCATCTCTCTCTCTCTCTCTCATCCCATTCCTCTCCTCGTTCTCCTCTTTTTGCATCCTCTCTCTCTCTCTCTCTCTCTCCTCTCTCTCTCTCTCTCTCTCTCTCTCCCCTCTCTCTCTCTCTCTCTCCTCTTCTCTCTCTCTCTCTCTCCTCTCGGGAACAAGGGGGGAGACTGTCCTGTTCTCGTGTCTTGATTTGGTAACATGTGCGAGAGAGAGAGTCCACTATGCAACATGGATATAATGATTTGTTACGAGAGGAGGAGGAGGAGGAGGAGAAGGAGGAGGAGGAGGAGGAGGAGGAGGAGGAGGAGGAGGAGGAGGAGGAGGAGGAGGAGGAAGAAGAAGGGATGGAGGAGGAGGAGGAGGAGGAGGAGGAGAGAGGAAGAAGAGATGGAGTAGGTTTTTATTTATTTTTGTCTCTTCTTCCTACTCTCGTGTTTTGTGTGTGTGTGTGTGTGGCATGTGTCTGTGTGTGTGTATGTGTGTGTGTGTGTGTGTGTGTGTGTGTGTGTGTGTATGTATGGTGTGTGTGTGTGTGTGTGTGTGTGTGTGTGTGTGTGTGTGTGTGTGTGTGTGTGTGTGTGTGTGTGTGAAATTTAGCATTCTCTCTCTAGTAAATGTCAACAGAAAGATTCAAACAGTCATGAATTTTAAGTCAGTCAGTCAGTCAGTCAGTCAGTCAGTCAGTCAGTCAGTCAGTCAGTCAGTCAGTCAGCCAGTCAGTCAGTCAGTCAGTCAGCCAGTCAGTCAGCCCCAGTCAGCCAGTCAGCCAGTCAGCCAGTCAGTCAGTCAGTCAATAGTTTATGCTACAACATATGAGGAAGAGAGGAGGAGGAAGAAGAGGAGGAGGAGGAAAAAGAGCTAAATATAATATCTTACCATTCTCCCGTCTTCCTTCTTTATTAGAGTGTTACAATTCCCATTTATTCTGCTTTCTCGCAAGGCCTTGCTTCTTTTTCACACTTCACAGGAAAAAAATATTTGTAGACGAGTAACTTTATTTTTATTTCTAATTTATTATTTATTTAACCTTTAAAAAAAACGATAATGTAATAATTAAAGATTTTTTATCCAAAAAAAGGTTAAAAGGTTTATATTTATATATTTTTTTCCCCATGGGGCCAAATTTCACTAACCTACAAAAAAAAACGCTAAAATATTTTAAAAAATTTAAATTTAAAAGTCATGAAAAATTTGGTCCGTAATTAAAAATATTCAAAAAAACAGAAGAATATTTTTTTGTTTGTTTTTTGGAAAATTTCCCTTTTTTTTCCCCCCACTGCCATCATAGTAAACGTCTCGGGTTTCCCAATGACTATTGTGGCCAGTGGGGACGTCTCAGGACGGGCATCGGGGGCCTGCAGGCTGCGGGGGCCCCGGCCGGGGGGAGGGGGGGGGGGGGGGGGGGGGGGGGGTAGGCGGGTTTGGAGGTAAGTGTCCCCGATTTTTATCATAGATAACGTCATCTGTTTCTGCGAGACTCTTTATTTGGCGGTTTTAGGGGGGGTTTCCTAGGGGGGGCCAGGGGACGCCCTTCATAGATGCCGTAACCCTTTAATTTGCGGTGGCGTCCCAGGGGGGGTTTACTAGGGGGGGGGGCCAGGGGGGACGACACAAGGTGTTATCCTCCGCCCCGGGTCCGCGGGGGGCCCGGGGCCCATCACCCCTGCGCGGCATATGTCCCCCCCTTTAAAACCTGCGGAGCCCCCCAAAAGGCGGGGGGGGGCATTTCAGGAGCGTGGGGGCGCCGCGGCACTTTTCCCATGTGAGGGGTGGTACGGGCAGCCCGGGGGGGTTTAGCGGGGTTTGGTCGGGGGCGCCGGGGCATCTTTTCCCATGATTCATGGCGGGGTGCGGGGCAGGTTTTTGGGTGGGGGAAAGGTGATGAGGCGGGGGGGTTTGGTGTTGTGGCTTGGGTTTTTGTGCCCGGGAGGGCGGCGACTTTGAACAAAGATTGCTGGTTATTCATATTTCCCCTAATCATTGGCGAAACCTAGGGGGAGGGCCCAGGGCGGCCATGGCGCCCCCCCGTTTAAAAAAAACAAAAAGGGGAAAAAAAAATAAAAAAAAAAAAAAAAACTAATAAAAAAAACATTTAAAAAGAAAAAGGAAAAAATTTTTTTTTAATTTTTTAAAAAAAATATATATAAAATTTAAAATAATTTTTCCCCGTATAAAAATATATATATATAAATATATATATATATATTTTATTTTAAAAAAAAAAAACGGGTTTTTGGGAAATTTAATTTTAAAAAAAAAATTATAAAAAAAAAAAAAAAAAAAAAAAAAAAAAATTAAAAAAAATTTTAAATTTTTAATTTTTGGGGGGTTTTTTAAAAATATTTTTGGTTATTTTTTTAAATTTTTTAAATTTTTTTTAAATTTTTTTGGGGGGGTTTTAAATTTTTTTTTTCCCCCCCAAATTTTTTGGGGTTTAATTTTCCCCCCCCCTTTTAAATTTTTTCCCAAATTTTGGGAAATTTTTTTTGGGAAAAAAAATTTGGGAAAAGGGGGGGGCCAAACTTAAATTTTTAAATTAATTATATAAAAAAAAATTTTAAAAAATTAAATCAAATAAATTTATTTTAGATAAAATTTTTTTGCCCCCTTTTCAATTTTTTGGTAAAAAACCTTCCTTTTAATTTTTTTTAATCTAAAAAAAAGAAAAAAAAAAAAAAAAAAAGGGGAGAGAGAAGAAAAGAGAGAGAAGAGAGAGAAGAGAGAGAGAGAGAGAGAGAGAAAAGGGAGAGAGAGAGAGGGGAGAGAGAGAAAAAAAGAAAAAGTAGGAGAGAGAAGAAAAGAGGGAAAAGTGGAGAGAGAGAGAAAGAGGGGAGGAGAGAGGGGAGAGAGAGAGAGAGAGAGAAAAGGAGAGAGAAGAGAGAGAGAGAGAGAGAGAGAGAAAAGAGAGAGAGGAGAGAGAGAGAGGGGAGAGAGAGAAAAAAAAAAAAGGAAAGGGAAGAGAAAGAAAAGATGAAGGGAGAGAGAGAGAGAGAGGAGAGAGAAAAGAGAGAGAGGGGAGAGAGAGAAAGAGAGGAAGAGAGAAAAGGGGAGGGGAGAGAGAGGAGAGAGGGGAGGGGAAAGGAGAGGAGGAGAGAGAGAGAGAAGAAAGGAAGAAAAGATGTAAGTGGAGAGAGAGAGAGAGAAGAGAGAGAGAGAGAGGAGAGAGAGAGAGAGAAAAGAGAGAGAGAGAGAGGAGAAAGAGAGAAGAGAAAGAAGGGAAGAAAAGAAAAGGGAAAGGGAGAGAGAGGAAGGGAAGAAAAGAGATAAGGGAGAAAAGGAGAGAGAGAGAGAGAGAGAGAGGAGAGAGAGAAGAGAGAGAGAGAGAGAGAGAAGAAAGAGAAAGGGAGAGAGAGAGAGAGAGAAGAAAGAGAAAGGGAGGAGGAGAGAGAAGAAGAGAGAGAAGGGATGAGAGAGAGAGAGAGAGGAGAGAGAGGAGAGAAAAAAGGAGGGAGAGAGAGAGAAAAAAAGAGAAAAGAGGGAGAGGAGAGAGGGAGAGAAGAAGGGGAGGGGAAGGAGAGAGAGAAAAGAGGAGAGGGGAGAGAGAGAGAGAGGAGAGAGAGAGAGAGAGAGAGAAAAAACCCCTTCCATCCAAATTTCCCCCTACCCCCCAAATCAGCCTTTAAATGTCGTTTGTCCCTCCCCCCCTTTCCCCTCCCAACACTCTCTCTCTCTTTTGTTTCCCCTCTCTGCAAGTGAACACACCACAAAAACCCCACACCACAAACACACCACACACCACAACAACACCACCACACACACAAAAAACCACAATTTACGTGATGCGATAGCTCTTCTCTGACGCCCTACGCGCAACGCCATCATCACCTGCACCACCATTAACCCCACCGCCAGCAGCCCCGCCAGCAGTGCCAACACTTCCACCCAGGAGAGCGGGGTGGTGGTGGTGGTGGTGGCGGGGGGACTGGTGATGGTGGTGATGGTGGTGGGTGGAGGATCCCTGCAGGTTGTATCATCGTGAGTCACGGAGTTGTTGAGTGTCCATGGTCGGTGTTCACAGGTGCCTGGTGGAAGGGAGTCACGCCATTTGGAGGGACCGACAGCCAGTACACGATAGCTTAGGGGTCTCTGCGGGGAAGTGTGCCTCTTATTACACCCCCACTCACAGTTTCCAGCACGCATGACGCACCCGATGCTTGTCCCTGGTCCTTTATCGTAGTAGCCACATCCAAGCTCCACCCCCCACCATGCAGTGCTGATGTCAAAGCACTGCTGCCCAGCTGGGAAGAAAATCGTTGTTTTGTTCTCTGTTCCTTCCACCTCAAGGGTAACCCCTTTAAAACCCTGCTCAATATACAGGTGAGAGGTTTGATGATACGTGACGTCGTCCCATGGAAGACTTATGATCCTGTAGTCACTATCATTCCTATATTCCTTGAAGGCAGCCGTCACGTCCATGTTGGTGTGGCCAACATTAAGGGCCGGCACTTGGGAACAGTCCTGAGGCCTGACAGTGCCCAGCCAGCACGCCACCACCGCCACGACCATCCAGGGAACGCACATATTGTTGAGTCTGGATTCTGTAATATCGCACGCAGGACTAAACTATGATGACATTACCACGTATGCCGCACTCATATATATATAGGGTGGTCTTATCTGCCGCGGCTTCCTGTCAACTATTTGTCAACTGGCAACACAAAGAAAAGTTTCTAAAGACACAAGTTTGATCTCGCTGCGTATCTGAAATACACGTGTTTTTCAAAATGGCCGCCGCCAGGCTAGCAAACCCGTTATCTTTGCTTCTATCACAGCCACACTAACGCCACTGCTATCAAAGGGTTCGGTTTTGAGTCAAGCAATAGAATGAAAGGTTTGTAAAGCTGATAAAGCAACAGTTTCCTCCTCACCGTAACTCTAATAGTGAACATTGGTAAAATGCTGGACATTCAAAAAGCATCATGTCTTATGTCTGTGTCTTAATAACGGTCTTTTTTACACAAACAATAAGTTTTTAATAACTGAGGGGGAGAGAGAAAGAGAGAGAATAGAGAGAGAGAGAGATGACGAGGAGAGAGAGAAGAGAGAGAGGGGAAAAGAGAGATCTATTTCTCTATCTATTTCTCTATGAGAGTTGTTGTGTTGTATGTGTGTGTGTTGGTGTGTGTGTGTGTGTGTGTGGTGTGTGTGTGTGTGTGTTTGGTTGGGGTTTTGTGTGTGTGTGTGGTGTGTTTGTGTGTGGTTTTGTGTGTTTTGTATGTGTGTGTGTTTTTGTGTTGGTGTGTGTTTTGTATGTGTGTGTGTGTGTGCGTTTTGTCTGTGTGTGTTTTGTGTGTGTGCGTCTGTGTGTGTGTGTGTGGTGTGTTTGTATGTGTGTGTGTGGTGTGTTTGTGTGGTTTGTGTGTGTGTGTGTGTGTGTGTTTGGGTTGGGTGTTTTGTGTGTGTGTTGTTTGGTAGGGTTGTAGTGGTGTTTTGTGGTGTGTTTGTGTGTTTTGTGTGTGGGGTTTGTGTGTGTGTGGTTTG
Organism: Chionoecetes opilio; assembly: GCA_016584305.1. Lineage (NCBI taxonomy): Eukaryota > Metazoa > Arthropoda > Malacostraca > Decapoda > Majidae > Chionoecetes > Chionoecetes opilio. The sequence continues at coordinate 42,765 of JACEEZ010020980.1, forward strand.
TTGTGTGTGTGTGGTGGTTGTGTTTGTATATGTGTGTGTGTGTGTGTGGGTGTTGTTGTTGTTTGTGTGTGTGTTGTGGGGTTGTGTGTGTGGGGTGTTTGTATGGGCGTTTTGCATGTGGGGTGTGTGGTGTGTGTATGTGTGGGGTGTGTTGGTGTGTGTGTGTGTGTGTGTTTGTATGTGTGTGTATATGTGTTGTGTATGCTTGTACGTGTGTGTTTTGGGTGTGTGTTTGTGTGTGTGTGTTTGTATGTGGTGGCGTGTGTGTTGAGTTGTGGTGGTGTGTGTGTGTATGTGTGTGGGTGTGTTGTGTGGTGTGTGTGTGTGTGTGTGTGTTTGGATGTGTGCGTGGGTGTTTGTGTGTGTGTGTGGTGTGGGTGTGTGTGTGTGGTTTAGTGTGTGTGTGTGTGTTTGTTGTGTGCGTGTTTTTGGGTGTGTCAGGGAGGGAAGGGTAAGGATGGAGAGATAAGAAGAGAGAGGAGGAGAGAGAGAGAGAGGAGAGAGAGAGAGAGAGGAGAGAGACGAGAGAGAGAGAGAGGAGAGAGAGAGAGAGAGAGAGGAAAGGGGGCGAAATTATAATTTTTTTTTTTAAAACTTTCATGCACTTTTCTCTCTCTCTCTCTCTCCTCCTCTCTCTCTCTCTCTCTCTCTCTCTCTCTCTCTCTTTTCTCTCTCTCTCTCTCTCTCTCTCCCCTCATTCTACGTTTCCCCTCTTCCCTTTTTTTCCATTTCCCTTTATGTTTGTTTCTCGTTATCTCTTTATCACACACACACACACACAACACACACACACACACACACCCCCCTAGGGTACTCCGTAGTGTATGGCTAGCACGCTGGGTTCAAAACCGAAAAGTCCCGGGTTTGAAACCCGGGCGGAGCGGAACAGATGGGCTGTTCCTTAAAACCCGAGCCCCTGTCCCCCCAAACAGTGAATGGGTACCGGGTGTTAGCCGGTTTGTGACCTGCTCTCCCGGGGGATCTGGCTTCCCCAACACTAACTAAGGATGAATGATACAAATGTTGATATGGTGACGGGGCCACCGAGCGTTGCTCAGGCCCTGTAAAAAACAACTAGATGAATACAACTAGATGAATACACCCCACACAAACACACACACAACACACAAAACACACACCCCACACACACACCACAAAAACCACAAAACACCCCCACACCCCAAACCACACTCTCTTCTTTCTCTCCCTAAAAAAAACCATCTAAAACATTACGTATTCAAAAGAAAAAACAACCCTGAGAGAGAGGAGAGGAGGAGAGAGAGGAGAGAGAGAGAGAGGAGAGAGGAAGAGAGAGGGAGAGAGAGAGGAGAGAGGGGCGGAAGGAGAGAGAGAGAAGAGAGAGAGAAATAACAAGAAAAAAAAAAAAAGGGAAATAGGGGAGAGGAGAGAGAGAGAGAGAGAGGAGAAGAGGGGGGGAGAGAGAGAGGAGAAGAGAGGAGGGGGAGAAATTGAGAGAAAGAGAGAGAGAGAGGAAAAGGGGATCACACATCAAAGGAAGTGAATTAAAAAAAGACGGTATCTCCTTTATGAAAATTCTCTCTCTCTTCTTCTCTCTTCCTCTCTCTCTCTCTCTCTCTCTCTCTCTCTGTTCTCTCCTCTTTTCTCTCTTCTCTCTCCTTCTCTCTCTCTCTTTTTCTCTCTCCCCTTTTTCCCCTTTTTCTTACTCTATTTTCCGTTTTATTTTCTTTTTTCTTATTTTTTTATTTTCTTTTCCTTTTTTTTTTTTTTTTTTATTTATTTTTTATTTATTTTTATTTTTATATTATGGATTTAACAGGAAGAAACAAAAAAATATAGTTAAAGAATAATAATTTTAATGATAAAAAAAAAAAAAAAAAACGTTTTAAATTTGACATAAATTATTAACAAATAGATGACATAAATATTGTATTGTGCTTTAAAACAAACACACACACACACACAACCCCAAACACAACACACAGTAAAAAAATTATCATTATAAAAAAAATAGACAATAAGAGAGCGGGGAGAAGAAAAAGAGAGAGAGTTTAAAAAATATATATTTTAATATATTAATATTTTTTATATATATAATATATATATATATATATATATATATATATATTTTAATAAAAATATATATGTATATATATAATAATATATATATATATATAATAAGAGAGAGAGAGGAGAGAGAGAGAGAGAGAGAGAGAGGAGAGAGAGAGAGAGAGGAGAGAGAGGAGAGAAGGGGGAGAGAGAGAGAGGAGAGAGGACAGAGAGAGAGAGAGAGGGGAGAGAAAGAGAGAGAGAGAAATATATATATATATTATATATAGAGAGAAGAGAGAGAGAGGAAAGAGAGAGAGAGAGAGAGAGAGAAGAGAGAGAGAGAGAGAGAGAGAGAAGGAGAGAGAGAGGAGGAGAGAGAGAGAGAGAGAAGAAGGAGAGAGAGAGAGAGAGAGAGAGAGAGAAATTTTGATACATTTTTTTTTGTATATCCGAAATTTTTTTGTAAAGTTGAATAGAGGGAGGAGGAGGGGGGAGGATTGCAATAAAGAAAAGCCCGAAGGGAGAAAAGAGAAGAAGAGGAGGAGAAGAGGAGCAGAAAGTGTGCTGGTTGTGTCTGTGTGTGTGTTTGTTTTGGTGGTGGTTTGTGTGTGTCTGTGTGGGGTATGTGTGTGGTTTGTTGTGCTATGTCTGTGTGTGTGTGTGTGGTCTGGTGTGGTGTGGGTTGGTTGTGTGTGGTGTGTGTGGTCTGTGTCTGTGTGGTGTGGTGTGTCTGTGTTGTTGTGGTGGTTGTGTGGTTAGTGTCTTTTTTATGTTGGTGTGGTGTGGGGGTGTTGTGTTTTGTGTCGTGCCCTTGGTGTGGTTGGGTGTTGTGTGTTTTGGTGTGTGTGGTGTGTGTTGGGTGTTGTTGGTTGGTTTGTGTGTGCGTGTGTGTTGTGTGTGGGGTCGTGTCTATGTCGTTGTGTGTGGTGTGTTTTGGTGTGGGGTGTGTGTGTGGGGTGTGTCGATGGTGGTTGGGTGTGTGTGGTGTCGTGTGGTGTTTTGTTTGTGTCTGTGTTGTTGTGTCTGTCTGTGTTGTGGTGTGTTTGTGGGGGTTTTGGTGTGTGTTTGGTGTGTGGTGGTGGCTGTAGCATTAGTTGATTTTACGGGCCAGAGCAACGCTCGTAGGGCCCGTCTCCATATAAAATTTTTATCTTCGTTAGGGTTTAGTGTTGGGGGAAGCCGAACCCGGGAGGCGGGTCAAAAGTCCCCGGCTAACCCCCGGTACCCATTCACTGTGGGTGGACAGGGGCTCGGGTTTTAAGGAAACAACCCACCGTTTTAAACTCCGCCCGGGGATCGAACCCCGGGGTTTTTGGTGTGAACGAGGTACTTCCCTACACCCCGGGTGGTGTGGTGGTTCTGTTTTTATGTGTGTGTGGGTGTAAGAATAAGTAAGTAATAAGTAAGTAAGTTTTTTTCCTAGCAAATATATACTATATACAAACAATTTAAATAAATTTTGGAATGAGTGAGCAAGGCTCCTTTAAGATATATGTCTATAAAAAAAAAAAAACAATTTTGCTGAGGAGACAAAAATAATTATAGTGTACATCAGTATAAAGAGAGAGAAAAAACAGACATGAAATTGACACTTTAATCATTTTTTGGGGTATTTCTAAAAATTTTGGGAATAGAATTTTTTTTTTTTTATTTAAATTTAGGAATACTACCCGGAATTAAAGAGTTTTTAAGTAGTTTGGGAAAGTTTTTCCACAATGAGGCGAAATAAAAGAGCTGTTCCTGAAGAGGTTTTTCGATATGGCGGGCAAAATAATTAAAAATTTTATTTCAGTGTGTGAAAGGTTTCTGTAAATTAAAAATGTTAATTGTGTGTGTGTGTGGTGTTCTGTGTCTGTGTCGGTCTGTGGTGTTGTGTGTGGTGTGGGTGTGTGTGTGGTTGTGTGTGTGTGACTACCACATGCATGATACCACACATAACACATGCATGATACATACACTACACAATGCAGATAATACACTACACACATGCATGATACATACACACATGCATGATACATACACAAGCACGAACATAACACGCACGAAAAACAACATGCACTGATACTACAACAGCACTGAACACACACAAACACATGCACGGGTACATACACATAACACATGCACTGTACTACACATCACACATGCACTGATACATACACTAACACATGCACTGATACATACACACTGCACGATACTACAACATGACTGTAACAACAACAACATGCACTGATACATAACATTAAACACAGCACGATACAACACAACACAAGCATGAAAATACACAACACAATGAGATAATACAATACACACAGCACTGATACAACACATACCCAAAAATGACGATACATAACATATAAAAAGCATGAACATAACTCAACACCACGATACAAACACATGCACTGATACATACCTACACCCCATGCACTGTACATAACTACAAAATGCACTGAAAATACCAACACACAGATGAACATACACACATGCATGATAAAAAACACAGCATGATAAAAACACACATGCCTGATAATAAAATACAACATGCCCTGATAATACCATAACACATGCACGATACATACACCAAAGACTACACATAAACATACACACATGCAAGAACAACACATACACAAGCACTGTACATACACAAACACAGCACTGAAATACAATACACACATTTCATGATCATCACACATGCATACACATACACATACAGACATGCAATGATTCATACACACATGCACTGATACATAACATACACACAGCAGATAACACAATGCACTACAATACCCTACAGACATGCATGAACATACAAAATGCACGAATATACACATACACACATGCACTGATAAGCCCTATACACAGCAGATACATACACACATGCAGAACATACACACATGCAGAATTTCCATACACACATCACTATAATACAATACACAGGCATGATACATAAACACATTTTACATACACATCACACATGCATGATACATACACACATGCACTGATACATACCCCACATGCAGATATATACACAAACAATGCATGTAATTTCAATAAAAACTGCACTGATAAACACACATGACTGATACATACACATACACACAAACACATCATTTAAAAACATAACACGGCAGATAATACACATAACACTGCACGATAGATACAACATGCACTGATATATACAATACAACAGCACGATATATCACTACCCCACATGCAGAAGATACACACATGCACTGAATATACACATACCACATGCACTGATACATACACATACACCCGCACTGATACTAACTCACACATGCATGTACATCAACTGCATATACATACACAATGCACTGAACTACCACAGCATGATACATAAATACACACTGACTGATACATAACAATGCACTGATACTACAATACACAAAATGCACTGATACATATACAACACACATGCATGATACATAACACATGCACTGATACAAAACACAGCACTGTACAACACACAGCACTGATAATACACCATGCACTGAACAACACACGGCACTGAACATACACAATGCATGATAATACAAAACAGCAGATACATAACATCACACATGCATGATACATCCCCATACACACATGCACGATAAAAACATACACACATGACTGATACATACACTACACAATAAAATGATTTCATACAAACCCCCCAAAAGATAATCACACATGCATGATAATACAATACGCACAGCATGATACATCACACTGCACTGATCATACACAACACAAGCACGAACATCACACATGATGAACATACACACATGCACGATACATAACAATGCATGATACATCACACATGCACTGATACAACACATACACCATGCACGATACATACACACATGCACTGAAAATACAAACACACAGCACTGATACAAACACATGCATGATAATACACTACACACATGCACGAACTACAAAACACACAGCACGAAAATACACATACACACATGCACTGATACATACACATACACACATGCCTGATACATAAAAAGACACACATGCACTGATAATAACAAACACACATGCACGATACATAACACATGCATGATACATACACATACACACATGATGATACAAAACATGCATTTATACATCAACATGCATGATACAACACATACCACAGCACTGATACATACACATACACAATGCAGTACTACACATACAACAGGGAGATACATACACAAAGCCTATAACAACCCAGATGAACATACACACATGCACGTACAACCCCACATGCATGTACAACACACAGCACGATACTACACAAGCACGTACTACACATACGCACAGCATGATAATAACTTGACATGCAATGATACTTACATATACACAATGCACTGAACCTACACATACACACAGCATGAACAACACAACAACATGCACTGATACTACACCCCATGCACTGATAATACAATACAACTTGCATGATACAACACATACACAAGCAGAAAACCATACACACATGCAGAACATTTCACATAACACAGCACTGATAATAAAAATGCACTGATACATACATATACACAAGCATTGATACAACAAACACAAGTACTGATACATCCCCATAACCCACATGCATGATACTACACTACACAATGCACTGGGACTACACATACACAATGCACTGATAATACACATAAAAACATGCACTGAAATAAACCCCGCCATACATACACTACACAATGCATGTACATAACACATGCATGATTACATACACATAACACAGCCCCCATAAAATACACACATGCACTGTCATAACCCCTACACACATCCTATCAACCATACACAATGCAAATGATAAAACACATGCACTGTACATACAATACACACATGCACTGATACAACACACATGCACGGTACTAAACCCTACAAAAAGGGACTGATAATACCATACACACACCATGATACTACACTCACAAAAATCAGATACTACACTACACACATGCACTGATACAACACAAAAATTCAGATAATAACATCACAAGCACTGTACTACACATACCACAGCATGATAATAACACATGCACGATACATCAAAAGCACGAACATACACAACACCGCAGTACATACACATACACACAGCACTGATACAAACCATGCACTGATACAACACACGCAAACATACACAAACACATGCACTGTAAACCCAAAACACACTGCACTGAACAACACAAAAACATGCACTGAACTAAAAACACACAGCACTGAACATACACATACACAAACACTGATACATACCCATGCATGATACATACAACTGCACTGAACATCACTAGCACATGCACTATACATCAACATGCCCAAAACATAACATACACACAGCATGATAATACACCTGCACTGAACATACCCCAAAATGAAAGATACAACACCAGCACTGAACATACAAACCCTGATGTACATAACATACACACATGCATGATACATACACCATGACTGAACATACACATACACACATGCACTGATAATACACTACACACTGCATGATAATACACACATTTCATGAACATACACATACACACATGCACTGATACAACACAAACACAGCACGATACATACACAACACACATGCATGATACATACACAAACACAGCACTGATACATACAATAACACATGCATGATACAACACACATCACTGATACATACACATACACAATGCACGATAAACACACATGCAGATACATACACACGCATGATACAACACAACACACATGCACTGATAACCCCAATACACACATGCATGATACATACACATACCACATGCACGATAATAACACAGCATGATACACACACCATGCACGATACAAAACCCCCATGCACGAAATAAACACATGCCTGATACATACACACAGCAGATACATCACACAGCATTTTTACAACACATACGCAATGCATGTACATACCCCATTGCACATGCATGATAAAACTATAACACATGCACGTACATACACATAACACATGCACTGATAATACACAACCCAAAAATGCACGAACATCACACATGCACTGAACATACACATATACACTTCATGATACATAAATACACACATGACTATACATACAATACAACATGCATGAAAATAACATAACACATGCATATACTACACACATGATGATACATACATAAAACACACAGCTGATACATCACATACCAAAATGTACTGAACATACACATCACACAGCACTGATACATACACATACACAATGCATGGTACATACAATACCACTGCCTGAACAAAATACACACGGCACGATACATACACACATGCACTGATACATTTCACATACACAGCATGATACATACACACATGCATGATACAACCATCCACAAGCATGATACTACACACATGCATGAACATACAATACACCAGCACTGATACATACACATACACACAGCACTGAAATACCAATGCACTGATAATACACACATGCACTGAAATACAATAAACACATGCATGTAAACAACAGCACGGTACATTAACATACACACATGCACTGATACAACAAACACCCCGACTGAACAAACTACAACATGCACTGATACATACACAACCACTGCATATACATACAATACACACATGCACTGATACATACACATACACACATGCACGATAATACAATACACACTGCACTGATAATACACACAGCACTGAACATTAACAAACACTATACATAACATACAACATCATGATACATACACAACAACAGCACGATAATACACACAGCACGATACATACACATAACACATGATGATACATACACACGCACTGATACATACCCCATGCACTGATAATAAAAAATGCACTGAACTAAAACAGCCCTGATACATAACATACGCACAGACTGAATACACATATGCACACACTGTAATAATAACAAAAATGCAGATACAACCAAAAACACCAAAGCAATGATACATACAAACAACATGCATGATACATACACACATGCAGAACATAACATACACACTTGCATATAAATACACATAAACAAGCACTGTACATACACATACACACATGCATGATACTACACATACAACTGCATGATACAAAACACATGCACTATACAATACATTACACACAGCATTTATAATAACATACACACAGTACTGATACATAAACATACAAAAAGCATGATAATACACTACACACATGCACTGGTACTAAATACCAATGCACTGATACATAACATACACACATGCACTGATAAAACACACAGCACTGTACATACAATACACACATGCTGAACATAAACACATGCACTGATACATAACATACACAATGCCCCGATACATACACACATGCACGAACTCACATACACCATGCACTGAACATACACATACACACATGCACTGATGCATACACCAGCATGAACAACACATACACACAGGGAGTAATACACACAGCACGGTACTACACATTTCAAAGCAGTACAACAATAACCATGCATGAAATACACATAACACATAATTTATACAACCATAAAACATGCACTGATAATAAATAACCAGCATGAACAACAATACCAAAAGCATGATAATGCAATCACACATGCACTGATAATACACACTGCAGATACTACAACCCCTGCACTGATACATACACAAGCACGATACATACAACATGCACTAAAAACCATACACCATGCATGTAATACAACAGCATGAAATACAAACACACATGCACTGATACTACACAATCAATGATAAACACATCACCATGCACTGTACATACAATACACAATGCATGATACATACAATACACACATCGACAGTGTAAAATGTTTGGCCCGCCCAAAGTACAACATAAATCTGGGGATTTAATCAATCTGAAAGTAGTAATTATATGTTTGGAGCGAACATTGTCTTTAAATATACCCGAGGGGGGCGACCTACCCTAAGGTCGTCCGCAATTGGTTTAGTTCTGAGTGTCCTCCCGCTGTCGTCGTGGGCGCCAAAAAAAAAGGAGTGCGAAAAAATTTAAACGAATTATTTCAGACACAAAGCAAAACAAACGCGAAAAAGAGAGATTATAAACAGATATAAACTACTGTGTATCATCTTCAGTGGCACTTAAAAATCAGTAGTGACGCTATAATTTGTAATATTTGGCGGCTGGCGACATTAGTGCAGGTGGCGACTATAGTGTTATCTACGGTAACGCTCAGGATCTGTGGCAAGAGAAGCAGAGAGAGAGAGAGAGAGAGAGAAGAAACAGATGGGGAGAAGGAGTGGAAGTGTAGAAGGCAATAATAACAGATAATAAT
>JACEEZ010020981.1:0-36587 GCA_016584305.1 Chionoecetes opilio
AAAAAATCCTAAGGAAATCATTTTTTCGGACATGTTAAAATGTGTGTATTTAAATGTATTACAAATTATTAAATACAATGATGTATTAGTATTTATTATCATCACAAGGACTGCAAAAAACAAAACAAGGCAGTAATATGATACAGCCTCATGAGCATTTAATAAAAAATACATTTAATAGAATGTTTTACTTAAGGCTGATGGGGATGATATATTTCCTTAAATTGCTTACCTAGAAATATGATACAGAAATAAATGAAAATATTAATGCTCTTAGCCTCTTGGGGAACTTAAATAACTAATATTCTGGACATACTGTACTAAGCCAGAAAGAAAGAATAGAATAACACATTTGCATACTAAATAATATCATCACTCGAATCATCATTTTCATGGTATTTGTAGATATCTGAAGTCATCATGTTGACTAGTTTATCATTTACAGCAAAATTGAAACATTCCCGGCCTTTCAAATACCGCTTTGAATGCAGAAGTCCAACTAGAGTTCTCTAGTTGAGTTTGTTTCTTAGTTTTGTTTTTAAATTGTTTACAGATAAAAAATATCCTTTCTGCTGTGGCACTAGAATGAGGAAGACGCAATAGCCCAGAAACAAAACTTGACAAATTTGGAAACATGGGGGTTTCATCACCACTCTTTATTTCTCTAACTGTCTCCCAGAAGCCTTCAACATCATTGATTTCTGAATCAGCAAGATCGGTGTTTGTTAGTACTCTCCATTCTTTGTCTAGGTGATTTATTTTGTCAGGACCTACAATTCCAGGAAATACACTAGCCAATGGACCAATGGAGACCACATTTCTTGACTTACTTCTTTGGGATCAATGAAGCTCAAATTACTTCTTCCTTGCCGTCGGTTTTTTATCATGTTTTCTTTAACCTTCATATTAATAATATTATTTTAAGCGAATAAAATACATATTTTTTTCAGAAGCCTCAAAAGTCCCCAAATCGAGAGTGAATGTCCCCATGTCCCCATCAGTGCCCCGAAATCCCCAAATATAGGGACAAATCCCCAAATCTGGCAACTCTGGACTGAAGGTAATATATATATATATATATATATACATATATATATAGACTTCGTAGAGATGAGTAGCACCTGCCCCAGGGGACAAGCGGAGTGGCGGGCGTCGGGCGTCTGGTAAAGAAGGACACGGCGTGTGTTGGCACGTACTTGAGCGCGTGGTATCTGGAAGGAATACCACCTAACTCGCTCACCGCGCTAAGACACAAGTCTCGTAAGATATCACCGCGACGCAATAAGACGTGTGGCCACACCGCAGGATATATAGAATCTGTCTCTCTCTCTGTGTTCCGCGGAGGGCCCAGCGTGTGGTGGGTACATGTCAAAGGTTATTTCAGTGCTGACATAAGTGTGAAGTGATGGCGTGAATTGAGGGATGAAGATTCAGCACTCTTCCTCCTTCTCTCGCCTCCTCACCTTCTCTCACTCTCTCTCTCCACTTTCTCTCTCTCTCTCTCCTTCTCCTCCCTCATCTTCTCTTTCGCCGGGGGACGGGAGGGACCCTGAGCTGTGGTCAGCAAATGTGCAGGTGGGCGCCGGCCACCCCTTCATAGGGCTGATAAGGAAGATTGTTGTAAGCACAACATCAATTGCCTCTCTCTATCTACCCCCGTCATCAGTACTCTGCCTCTTCCTCCCTTCTTTTTCCTCCTTCTCTTTCCCCATTTATTCTTCCTTCCCTTCTATTCCCCATTCTCCCAACTCTCCAGCCCTCACACCAAAACCTTTATGGAAGAATTAATTATTAGAACCATTAGATGTTCGTATCTCGGAGCAGCCGACGCCACGCAAGACTTGTACGAACTACACATTACAGTAAAATAAAGAGAATGACGAATCTTGGGTGGTCAAGAGATGCTGTAGCATCTCTATATGATATGTTTAGGGAAAATAAGTGTTGCATATAGGGAATATAGCTGTATGATTTAGTATAGTAATAGTAATATACTTAGTGTAGATGAGAGGAGAAAAATAAAGATGAGTGGAGGAAAATAAAGTGTTTGGTAGAGTAGGGTAGGATAAATAAATAGGTTTTTAACTCTATATATACAAGACACGTGCATGATATGGTACATGCGTGTTATTTAGATATTTTTTACATATGGTTTAGATCTATAGTTAAGTTTTGAGTTGTTGATGTATTGAAGTATTGAAGGAAAATGTTGATACAAACAGATATTTAATAGGCTGCGTGTGTCTTGACTACGGAAACGGGGATAGTGATATGTGTTATTTTAACTTGATTTAGGAATATAGTAGGTTTTGAGTGGTTTATTTATGGTTATCAAGGGAAATGTGAAGAGGGAAGGACATTTCATAAATGCCAGTAGAAGCAGAGTAGCTATGATAGAAGAATAACAGATCTTAGCTACTCTGGTAGGAAGATGCTCGTAGCCGAAACGCCGTGTGACAACACGCGCACTTTTTGCCACCACTACGGGCATCTTTTGGTAGCAGAATACCAAAAGATGCCGGAAAATATTGCTCGTGTGACACGGCCTTACACATCATAACATCAGCTGTTTTAATCGTTTGTGGGGATCAGTCCCTCTACCTCCGTAGTTTGACTTCAGAAAATATTAGACAATGGGAAAAGACTGGTGCAAGGAAAGCTAAATATACTAGAAAGAAAAGAGGCGAACTCTCAAAAGAAGACAAGTCTCCGCCAAGAAAACAACGCTTCAGATCTAAAGGGCTGAAGGTAAGTCACTTACCGTGTTCATGTAGCAACTTCAGGTTCATGGAACCACCTTAATTGTCTCCGTGCAATTATAATACAATATTGTAGAATGATGAGCAGGTTGTACACCATTTCGCCATTTCCTTCATATTACAATATTGTACAATGATGAACAGTGGGTACACCATTATTACCATTTCCTTCACTGTATAGTATATTCACATGGTACTAGTAAGTGAAGAATATAAGATAAGGTCAATGTTAACTCGTTATATAATATACATTTTCTGATCATCATTAATCTGGTCAAATGTTGCACATTATAAAAAACGTTATGTGCATTTCTTGTTTTAACTTTTTTTATTTCGTGCAGGGACAGGCGCGGGGATATTGGCACTGTACCCTAGGGACACGTTAGGGACTTTTCATGGTTTCTGTAGAGATATTTGGACCAAATATGAGGGTTTGAGTTGGTAACACTGCGCGCGCTGTGCTACATATATATATATATATATATATATACATATATATATATACATATATATATAATATATATATATATATATATATATATATATATATATATATATATATATATATATATATATATAATATTAACATAAGTGTTGATTAAATGTGTCATGTTGTCTACATTTTTGCACCAGTTATACATTCATTCATGAGTGTATTTACTTCACATTAAAACTATTTGCTAATTTTTCTCTATGTTACCAATTATATATATATAAAACTATATATATATATATATATATATATATATATATATATATATATATATATATATATAATTGGTAACATATTGAGAAAAATTAGCAAATAGTTTAATGTGAAGTACATACTCATGAATGAATGTATAACATGGTGCAAAAATGTAGACAACATGACAGACATTTAATCAACACTTATGTTAATATATATATATATATATATATATATATATATATATATATATATATATATATATATATATATATATATATATATATATATATATATATATTATATTAACATAAGTGTTGATTAAATGTCTGTCATGTTGCCTACATTTTGTTACCAATTTATCTAGTATAGTGTGTATAGTGTACACTGTACACTGCACACTATAGTATAGTACAGTGTGCCCTCAGTCCCTCAGGCCCCTCACTGGTTATATGGAAATGTGGGTGGGAGAAGTTTGCATTGTAAATATCGAATAATTAACATTATTTTTAAATTGATTAAGGCTTGTATTCATTCACAATTTAGACCTATTGCATCTCCGCTCAGGCATAATCAGTGGCATAACTACGAAAATTCGGTGACCCCCGCCCCCAACTGGCCATGGCTGCCGTATTCTGTATATGTTCTAATACCCACCACTGATCGGATCTTAGAATATGTCCTTAGACCCTTCTATGTGGCATCAGAATGTCCCTTAGCTCCGCTTGCCTAGTGCCCTCACCATTTACAGATACCTAGCTACGCCACTGGGCCAGACTGGCAGACTTGGTTAGACACACCAATGCAGACTGTCTAAGTCTGTCTTGTATGGCAGTCTGCATCACAAATCTGTCATCACTCCCTTGGCTGTCACACTTTCTCTGCCTTCCCGCCCGCATATTTTCCAACTCTATGCTATAGTTAATGCTAGTATGGGTTTCCGAGTAATGACGTTGACTGTAACGCTCCAAAACTAACCATAGGATTTTCTCGAAAGTACCTTCATTGTGATTCCCACACACAAAATTTACCAATTTACCTTACTTACCAATCCGTGTTTTGGAGAAGTGCCAGGTCCTCCTGCTGAACCTGAGGCTCTGCTAACACCTGTCATCCACCTCGTACTCTGGCTCAAACATATAGGGCTGGGATCCCCTGACTATCTGAGGTTCGTTTTCCTCATATACGCGACCAGCGTCATTTAGTTCGGTCTCAGATTGAGCTTCGTACTCTAATTCTGTCACAGTGACAGATTCACTGTCTGACACTGAAGTACAATCGCTCATCATAACATTTGCCGACAGGTGTTACAGATGTTTACATTGGAGCTCTATCCCTATTCTGACGTCATCAATAACAGTCGTAGCCCTGTTGGAGGGAAGATTTTTTTTTTCGCGCGGTTTTTACAAAAGTCGTATTTTTTACGGAAAATAAGGCCTGGAAATCAATTATTTTTGGTGGATTAGGTGTTTTGAATGTGCATTCAACATAATTAGGCAAAAAAAAAATGGGTCTGGACGACTACTTTAACATATTGGCGCACTGAGTAGGATCCGATCTAGTCGCTGGCGTGGCTTAGCTGTAGATAAGGGAAGAGTATTAGGTCCACCACCATATAGAGTATGAATGTGTGGAGTGACTGACGAACACCGGGAACATATGGTTAGCACGGCGAGCTGACTGCAGCGGCTCGGCGGGCTACCGTGTGCTCCGGTGGGTGAATAGGTAGGTAACGCTTAGGGCTGCGGGGGAAGTTCCTTATGAAGTGCCTGAGCGTGAAAGGACTAACATTTAGGAGGAGGATAACGGGTCGGTCGTAAGAGGAGGAAAAATATTAACTCGGCTCCCTGGCGTGCCTGGTGGCCGGGGAAAATAAGTACCTGGCCCACGATCTCGGTCGTACGAGGAAGGACAAATTAACTCGGCCTCCAGGTGACGAGTGTAGTATCAGCACCGTGCCGGGGCGGCCGGGATTAATTAGTACCTGGCCCACGATCGACTCACCCGTTCCCATCCTTATTTTACCCGGGGGGATGCTCCCTGACTCCTGGCAAGAGTCAGGCCCTGTAGACCCGTGCGGGGTTTAAACGTACCCGGCGGGGTGGATCCGCACCACGCCGATCTTGACAAAACTTCCGCGCCCGGAACAGCGGGGCATGGTCAGGTCGGTCAAGAGACCTGAGGTATGGTTAAGGTCCTCCCCGAGCTTGGTGGTGATAGGTAGGTAGGGTGAGGCCGTGGGGCTGACGAATGGCGATTCCCACCACATCCTCCCTCTTCGGGGGCCGAGAAGTGGCGCCCACCTAGTAATCCCCCCACGGTTCTCTGGGCGAGAAGAGGACAGGGATCAAGATGCCCTGCACCTTCAGTCCCGGGGGGATTCGCCCTGACTCCGCCAAAGCTCAGGCCCTGTAGACCCGACGGGGTATAAACGGCATCGATTCACGGGCATGGAACATTGTCGGGGACCCTCCCGTCGCACTGTGCCCTGTCATGTCATGTCATGTCATGTCATGTCATGTCATGTCATATCTTGTCATGTCATGTCGTCATATCATGTCATGTCATATCATGTCATACCATATTGTGTTTCTGAGTGTACTGCTGTAAATTGTGTTTCTATTTCAGATGTAGTGATGGCGAAGACCGCGGTAATAAATGAATTGTCTCCCCACATGTTCCCACGAATAATATGTATATGTATGTGTATGTATGTGTGTATATATATATATATATATATATATATATATATATATATATATTATATATATATATATATATATATATATATATATGTATGTATATGTATATATATATATATATGTGTGTAGAGTTAGGCTAATTCTCCCTCCACAGGTTCCCACCACACCATGGATCACAAAGGACCGCCCCAATTTAGTATTTCCCGGCAACCGACCCACGATTGCATCACAACCTATGAGCTTCACCGAAGCCTTTTGGCCAACCTACTTGACGACACATCATGGGATGCGCATGTTGGTTGCGATCTCTCCTGCGCCCTCAAACATACGAACCTGCACCCCTTCACACTTCCCCTGAAATGAATGGACTCTTTCATCAGTTGTCCGCATTCTAAATGCTTCCCAGGTGGTGCCTCATCCACACGTCCTACACAGCCCTCAGACTCTTCTAACCCTTCGCTTTAATTGCAGGCCTTGACGCAAACAGGCCCCAGCACGACCGAGGACGGCCGTCTTCTTCGGATGGGGGTAATGTGAGGGCTGGAGAGTTGGGAGAATGGGGAATAGAAGGGAAGGAAGAATAAATGGGGAAAGAGAAGGAGGAAGAGAAGGGAGGAAGAGGCAGAGTACTGATGACGGGGGTAGATAGAGAGAGAGGCAATTGATGTTGTGCTTACAACAATCTTCCTTATCAGCCCTATGAAGGGGTGGCCGGCGCCCACCTGCACATTTGCTGACCACAGCTCAGGGTCCCTCCCGTCCCCCGGCGAAAGAGAAGATGAGGGGAGGAGAAGGAGAGAGAGAGAGAGAAAGTGAGAGAGAGAGTGAGAGAAGGTGAGGAGGCGAGGAGAAGGAGGAAGAGTGCTGAATCTTCATCCCTCAATTCACGCCATCACTTCACACTTATGTCAGCACTGAAATAACCTTTGACATGTACCCACCACACGCTGTGGGCCCTCCGCGGAACACAGAGGAGAGAAGACAGATTCTATATATCCTGCGGTTGTGGCCACACGTCTTATTGCGTCGCGGTGATATCTTACGAGACTAGTGTCTTAGCGCGGTGAGCGAGTTAGGTGGTATTCCTTCCAGATACCACGCGCTCAAGTACGTGCCAACACGCCGCGTCCTTCTTTACCAGACGCCCGACGCCCGCCACTCCGCTTGTCCCCTGGGGCAGGTGCTACTCATCTCTACGAAGTCCCGACGTCCTACCAGGCACCTGCCCTGGTGGCTTTGCCCCTGTGTTCCTCCTGGGCTCCTGAGATGAAGGGGCCACGGCAGGGCAAATAGCGGCGCTCGGCGTTGTCCCTGTGGCTCTTCACTTTGCCCCAGGGACGACGAGCTTCGACGGGACGACTAAGGAATACCCCGCATAATCCCAGGGGCGGGAAGTGCAACTCTACGAGACCAAGATGTCCCTGCAACATGCCCGCCCCGGTGATGATTCCCTGGGGCCGCATGGCTTCCCGGATCCGCCGTGGGGCAACCAAGGGACGCCCTCACTTTGTCCCAGGGGGTAGGGAAGTGCTACTCTACGAGACCATGACGTCCCTCCACACTACATACCCCTGTGGCCTCTCTTCAGGGCCCTTGGGGAGCCACTGGGCGCTGGGGGCAGGCACTAGGGGCGGGCGTGGGCTGGAGGTGAAACTCTACACTACTACGACGCCCTACGAGATACTCCTTCAGGAGGCTCCCCTGGGTTCCCCCCCGGAACCCCGGGCATTACGAGGCACCTGCAACAGGATCTAGGACCTCTTGAGCATCACATACAGGTCTTCCTGAAGGCGACGCAGCAGATGGTGATGTATCTATATGATTGACAGTGCATGACAGGGGCGGGCGATAATGGATTGACCCCGGGGCAACTATGCAAGCTAGGGGCCTCGGGGGGGAACAGGAGGGTCGCCCCCCGGGTAAAGCCGGGGCGTATAAGCTGGGGAGGTAAGCTCCCCGTATCTCCGAAGCTACGGGCACTGCCCGTTGTACCTTCCGGTACAAGGAGATAAAGCCCAACCAGCACCTTCAGGTAGAGGTGCCGGGGTATTTGTCATGCCACGACCAGCGACCGATTGGAAGAACCATAGCGGGTTGGGGGGACGCTACAAACAGGAGCTACGTATATCAACACCCCCCGTTGAGCCTCCGCGCACGCAATTTCCTTCCTTCCCCCCTTCGGGAGTAGCGGAGCGGCGGCGTCCGCGGAGCTTAACAGTTGGCAACACTGCCCTTCACGCCCAGACCTTTTCTTTGTTTAAAAAAAATCGTCTGTTGTTAGTCATGAAATCAGGAAAAGTAACTGAATATACCAAATGAGTTAGTGGACAAGGATACTAAACAAGTCATATCTATAAAAGTGTTTATATGCACTAAAAAGCGTCTAAAGGTCAATACAATAGAAATGACGTTCTGGGGCTGAAGGGGTTAAGTTGTAGAAATGCCCCGCGCTAGATTTGCCCCCAGCATTAGGCCCAGTTAGCGCTACAGTCAGCGGGGAAGACGACCAGGGCAGACATTCAGAAAGAATTAAAGGGCACAGTGTTTAGCTTAACAAACTTCCTCTTTTATTTGTTACAATCGCACGGGTACNAAATTGAAGCATTCCCGGCCTTTCAAATACCGTTTTGAATGCGAAGTCCAACTATATTTTCTCTAGTTGAGTTTGTTTCTTATTTTGGGGGTTTTAAAATTGTTTACAGATGAAAATATCCTTTCTGCTGTGGCACTAGAATGAGGAAGACGCAATAGCCCAGAAACAAAACTTGACAATTTGGAAACATGGCGGTTTCATCACCACTCTTTATTTCTCTAACTGTCTCCCAGAAGCCTTCAACATCATTGATTTCTGAATCAGCAAGATCGGTGTTTGTTAGTACTCTCCATTCTTTGTCTAGGTGATTTATTTTGTCAGGACCTACAATTCCAGGAAATACACTAGCCAATGGACCAATGGAGACCACATTTCTTGACTTACTTCTTTGGGATCAATGAAGCTCAAATTACTTCTTCCTTGCCGTCGGTTTATTATCATGTTTTTTTTTAAACCTTCATATTAATAATATTATTTTAAGCGATAAAATACATATTTTTTCAGAAGCCTCAAAAGTCCCCAAATCGAGAGTGATGTCCCCATGTCCCCACCCAGTGCCCCGAAATCCCCAAATATAGGGACAAATCCCCAAATCTGGCAACTCTGGACTGAAGGTTTGGTAGCACAGCGCGCGCAGTGTTACCAACTCAAACACTCATATTTGGTCCAAAATATCTCTACAGAAACCATGAAAAGTCCCTAACGTGTCCCTAGGGTACAGTGCCAATATCCCCGCGCCTGTCCTGCACGAAATAAAAAAAGTTAAAACAAGAAATGCACATAACGTTTTTTATAATGTGCAACATTTGACCAGATTAATGATGATCAGAAAATGTATATTATATAACGAGTTAAACATTGACCTTATCTTATATTCTTCACTTACTAGTACCATGTGAATATACTATACAGTGAAGGAAATGGTAATAATGGCGTACCCACTGTTCATCATTGTACAATATTGTAATATGAAGGAAATGGCGAAATGGTGTACAACCTGCTCATCATTCTACAATATTGTATTATAATTGCACGGAGACAATTAAGGTGGTTCCATGAACCTGAAGTTGCTACATGAACACGGTAAGTGACTTACCTTCAGCCCTTTAGATCTGAAGCGTTGTTTTCTTGGCGGAGACTTGTCTTCTTTTGAGAGTTCGCCTCTTTTCTTTCTAGTATATTTAGGTTTCCTTGCACCAGTCTTTTCCATTGTCTAATATTTTCTGAAGTCAAACTACGGAGGTAGAGTGACTGATCCCCACAAACGAATAAAACAGCTGATGTTATGATGTGTAAGGCCGTGTCACACGAGCAATATTTTCCGGCATCTTTTGGTATTCTGCTACCAAAAGATGCCCGTAGTGGTGGCAAAAAGTGCGCGTGTTGTCACACGGCGTTTCGGCTACGAGCATCTTCCTACCAGAGTAGCTAAGATCTGTATTCTTCTATCATAGCTACTCTGCTTCTACTGGCATTTATGAAATGTCCTTCCCTCTTCACATTTCCCTTGATAACCATAAATAAATCACTCAAAACCTTACTTGTATTCCTAAATCAAGTTAAAATAACACATATCACATTATCCCCGTTTCCGTATTAAAAACACACGCAGCCTATTAAATACTGTTTTTATCAACATTTTCCTTCATACTTCAATACATCAAAAACTCAAAAATTAACTATATATCTAACCCCTATGTAAAAAATATCTAAATAACACGCTGTCCATATCAGCACGTGTCTTGTTTTATATAGATTTAAAAAAACCATTTTTTTATCCTACCCTACTTCCAAAACACTTTATTTTCCCCACCATCTTTTTTTCTCCTCTCTCACATAAGTATATTACTATTACATATAAATCATCGCTTATTCCCCTATTGCAACCTTATTTTCCCTAAACATATCATATAGAGAGCTACAGCATCTCTTGACCCCCCAAAATTCGCATTCTTTTTATTCACTGTAATGTGTAGTTCGTACAAGTCTTGCTGGCGTTCGGTCTCCGAGATAGGAACTATCTAATGGTTTAAATAATTCCCCTGGGTTTTGGCAACACTCCCCTTCACCCCCAGACTTTTTCTTTGTTTTAAAAAAATCGTCTGTTGTTAGTCATGAAATCAGGAAAATAACTAAATATACCAAATGATTTAGGGGACAAGGATACTAAACAAGTCTATCTATAAAAGTTTTTTATATGCACAAAAAAGCGTCAAAAGGTCATACAATAGAAATGACTTTGGGGGGCCTAAAGGGGGGTTAATTTTAAAAAATGCCCCGCGCAGATTTCCCCCCAGCATTGGGCCCCAGTTAGCCTCAGTCAGCGGGGAAGACGACCAGGGCCGACTTTCAGAAAGAGTTAAAGGGACAGGTTTAGCTTAACTACTTTCCCCTATTTTTACAACCCGGGAAGTCGCGGGGGTTCTGGTACGAGATATGGCGTGGCGCTACGGTGTCACTATGGGTATCTTTTGCTTGATAATCTCTCTATCGTAACTGGTCTTCCTACCATTTGGGGGGAAACAAACCACCCCCGGGAGGGGGGTCCAAACCCGGGTAACACCCGATACCCCTACGGCTGGGGGACAAGGGGTTGGGGTTTTTTTAGGAAAAGGGGGCCATTATCCTTCAGTCTGATGCGTGGCGGTTAGTGGCAGTCCCCCCGGGCGGTGAAGCGAGGTTTTGGGCTCGGTCAGGGTTCCCGGGGAGGTGCCGCCGTTTTACCACTCGGCCCATCACCCCATAATAAACTCACAACGAGGTAGGAGATAGTTTTAAGGCCCCAATTTCATTTTTATAAATTTTGCCCTGTTCAGTTCTTGAGTCCGAAAACATCATATATACTCAATTTATGAGTATTTTTATGTATATTGCGTGCTCTACAACTGCCTAGAGGCAGTTGCCTGGTTTTGACAGCTCAACGTCTTTAAATACGTCATCAATCTGCCCGCAGAATGCCAAAAGTTGCCCAAAACAGCTGTTGGAAGTCGCTAGGTCGTGAAGACCGGAAGTTAGCCTCTCTGAATGTAGCCCCTGGAGCTTCTCGTGCCGCTGATAAGACATGAAACACCATGATGGCTAAAAGACCATAAGACTAAAGTAATTTCACGACTAATTACAATATTCACTATTTGCTGAAACAACATCTTGGGAAATTAATGTACCGTCAACAACACTATAGTCGCCACTGCATTAATGTCACCAGGCGCCATATATTACGAATTTTAGCATCACTACAGACTATAGTCTATTCACTTAAGCTGGATTCTTGGGAGCTGCTCGCTGCCTAGCCGAGTTTGTAAGGACGTCGCTGATTGGCTGATAGACTTGGGCTGGGTGGTGATGGTGGTGGTACTTGCCTCGCCGCAACCCAAAACCCTTGCGTTGCCTCAAAAAAATATTCATATTTCTTTGCTTAACTCACTTCTTACACAAGATAGGCCTATTTTGTTTGCATCAGTGAATCAGGCAGTGATTGGTCAACAATAACACGCTATTCGTAACTCAATAGGGTAAAAAATAAAGTCATGACTGAGTATCACAAGAGTAGGCGGATTTTCAGGTTTCAATGCATTGAAATGTTGTACTCCTACCCGATATTACCAAGCTACCAGATAATATTTAGGTTAAACTGAGCCTACCATCGTGTTCATAATACATTGCTGCATATCATGAGCATAAAAAATTTACAGTAAGACTACACTAATATTAAGATAATTGAAGGAAAGTAAAATAGTGTATAAACATTTTTTCTTGCTTATTTTGCTTAACTCACTGTAACTCCATCAGTTTTGGTCGCATTTAATTTTCAAGCACTGTTTCAAAATCCTTATACTTTTCCGCTTCCTTTGGTATGTAGCACGTACCTATAAGGAAAAGTGTAGGTAGTCAAAATGGCTAAGAAAGTTAGACTACTACTGCAAACTGGCACAGTGACGGGTGGAGCATTGCTCCCTATACAGGAGAGATGAGTTCTCGGGAAGCTATCAGAGGCTCCACCTGTCACGGCACCAGTTTGAAACAGTTTTACTTTCTTAACCATTTTGACCACCTACTCTTTTTTTTATTCGTACGTGCTACATATCAAAGGAAGCGGAAAAGTATGGGGATTTTGAAACAGTGCTTGAAAATTTAATGCGACCAAAACTGATGCAGTTACAGCGAGTTGAAGCAAAATAAGCAAGAAAAAATGTTTATACACTATTTTACTTTCCTTCAATTATCTTAATATTAGTGTAGTCTTACTGTAATTTTTTTATGCTCAAGATATGCAACAATGTATTATGAACACGATGGTAGGCGCAGATTTCATAAATATCATCTGGTAGCTTGGTAATATAGGGTAGGAGTACAACATTTCAATGCAGTGAAAACCTAAAAATCCGCCTACTCTTGTGATACTCAGTCATGACTTTATTTTTTACCCTATTGAGTTATGAATGGCGTGTTATTGTTGACCAATCACTGCCTGATTCACTGATGCAAACAAAATAGGCCTATCTTGTGTAAGAGATGAGTAAAGCAAAGAAATATGAATATTTTTCTTAGGCAACGCAAGGGTTTTGGGAGCAGCAAGGCAAGTACCACCACCATCACCACCCAGCCCAAGTCTATCAGCCAATCAGCGACGTCCTTACAAACTCGGGTAGGCATCGAGCAGCTCCCAGCCCAGGAATCCAGCTTAAGTGAATAGACTATAGTGATGGACCGAATGTTTATTTTCCGTATTCGCGAATGCGAATGCGAATGCGAATATTTGGTTTTAATATTCACGAAAGCGAATGCGAATTGCGAATATTACATAATATTTCAAGTAATACACTATTTTTGATATCATACAGGTAACTGACATATTTTGTATGTATTGTAAGAGTTCAGCCATAAAAATATGAGTCTAAAGTAAATTCCATTCAATTTTCTATGGACCCATTCTTACACGAATACTTACATGATAATATCTTACATGAATAATAATTATTGCAAAGTTTACACTTTGCAATGTAATTAGAGACAATCTCGATATACGTAATACCAAACCACACTGATGTGACTGGACGCCATTACGCAGTAGGCTGCTGCAATACTGTTCTCTTTCAAAGAAAGTCAAGTGTGCTCATTGGTGACAGAGAAGATCGCGTATATGCTTACTGCAGTATAGCGCACGAGGCAATGAGTTGAGCTCTGTAATAGTGACCTTGAGATTAACGGCTGCCACACTGTTGGAGGGTAGAGGATGGAGGTAGTGTGCGAGGGACTATGGCCTAGGCTACCACTACGCCTACTTACCCCATTCTTTTATTGATTTGATTGATTATAGTTTTAAGGCGCCGCAACTGCGGGGTTATTGACGCCTGCTTACAAAAGATACATGTAAAGTAAAACTAAAAAACAAAATTTATGATAGAATAAAAATATTGAAAATTACGAAATACTAAAAACAAAAGTACTTAAAAAAACAACCATAAGTTAATATTAAAAACATCATAATTTGTTGAGAAGGCCAGCCTTCTCAATAAATGTATGGACTTCATGTCCCGGAGAGAAACACCTCTCTCCCAATGCCAGGGAGAGACGGTAAGCACCGTCCGACCCGCGACACCGGGACAAAAATTGCACACGTAGGTCCCCAAGACTGGGACACTCGACCAGCAAGTGCCGCACAGTTAAGGGGACCAAACAATCATCACAGTAAGGAGGGTGGTCCCCCTCCATGGGGAAACCCCCATGATTTATATAGAGGTGACCAATACGCAATCGTGCCAAGGCAGTCTCCCATCTCCGGGAAGCCCCGCAGTAGCTCCAGTCCTCGATACTTTGGCGGATGGTGCGCAGTTTATTTTGCCCTATAGTAATCCAACGTTTCTTGCCAACTGTTGTGAACTGATCTATGGATTGCCGAGCGTAGGTCCGTAGCCGGCACTGCAAAATGTGATAGAGCTGGCCCTTCTAGCTGCAGCTTTTGCCAAGGCATCAGCTTCCTCATTACCGGCAACACCTACATGTCCCGGGTTTACCCAACAAAAGCTGACCGTCCGGCCTCGCCTCTTGAGCAGATAAAGCCATTCCAGGAGGGCATTGACCAGCGGATGGGAGAGTTAAAATTACATAGTGTTTGAAGAGCACTACAAGAATCACTAAAATTGTAAAAGAAACACCCGGAAAGGGGTAAAAATAATCATGGGGAGCATATAAAATAGCATTTATTTCAGCCTTTAAAAACAGATGAAACACTTGGAAGGCTGACGCCTTTTTAAACGATGGGAATACGACACCGTATCCAACCTTCTTCTGATTTGGAACCATCAGTAAAGACAGGGACAGAACTCTGATGTGTGCAAAAGTTTTCTAAAAAAATGGGCACGCTCAGCCTGAGGAGGAAAAGGGACCCTTTTGAGAGGGGAAGGCTTTTGCAAAAGGACACTTCTGGGAGAAGCCATGGACCGACTGTCGTAGGCCTATGGGGGCAGATCCGTAAAGCAGGGAAGGATAGCGTCTCCTTTAATACTTTCAATCGGAACCAAGGGGCTTGGTAAGTTTCTTCGCCCTGGTAAAGTTGCGATCCTGAATCACAAGACACAGCACGGCAAGCTATTGAGTCGGGGAGGCGTTGGAGGGATACCAACATCTTAACAGGAGGACTGGCGTTGAAGATCTAATGGGAGGACACCAGCATCCACCAATAGACTTGGATGGGAGAAGACCTGAACGCCCCGGTTGCAGACGGACCCCAGCATGATGTACCGAATCCAGCACCCCGCAGTCGAGTGGGTGGGGCAGAGATTTACACTTCACATCCATATTCAAGTTTTCGAAAGGATAAGGAGCGGTGAAGATAGAGGAGTGTAGCGCGATCAGCCCCCCAGCTGGTGTGGAGAGGATTTCAGTAGATCCATGGTCCGGGACAGTCAGTCTTGAGAGCACGAAGGTGAGGCACCCAAGTCAGTCTATTGTCAAAATAGTCCTAAAAACCGGGTCTCTTCCCTACATGGTATTCTCTTCCCGTAAAGATGTAGTCTGGGTCGGGATGAATCCCACGGGTTCTGCAAAAATGAACCGCACAGTCTTCGTTGGAGAAAACCGGAAGCCACGATTCGTCGTCCATTCACAAACTTTATCAATAGCAAGTTGAAGTCTTCTCTCTGCAACCGACATCCTGGAAGCAGAAAAAGAGATTGAAAACATCCACGTATAATGTACTAACAATCCCCTCTGGCAGTACATCAACAATACCATTGATGGCCACAGCGAACAGAGCTACTACATCAAGACGCTGCCTTGGGGAATCCCACCTGGAAGCGGGTGTTCAGAAGACAGTATTTGCCAACTCGAACTCTAAGAACCCGTTGGCTAGGAAACTCTGGAGGAACACAGGCAAACGACCTCTTAGTCCAACTCATACAGAGATTGCAATATACCGTTTTCTCCAAGCCGTGTCGTAAGCCTTTTCAAGGTCGAAAAATATGGTCACATGGTGTTGTCGAGAGGCAAATCCCCCGCATGGATGACTCTAAGGAAATAAGCGCTTCCGTAGTAGAGTGAGCTTACGGAATCCACACTGGAAACGTGAGAAAAATTTTTCCCCGTTCCAAAAACCATACAAGTCGACTATTTAACCATTTTTTCGAAAAACTTACACACACATGAATTTAGGGATAGGGGCCGGAATTCGTCGGTAGTGAGGGGTTTCCTTCCCAGGCTTAGGGATCGGGATCACCACCGCCACACCCCAGCTACTTGGGAAGGTTCCTCAATCCAGATCCTATTATAGATGCTCAACAAAAAATCTAGAGCCTCATCTCTTAGATGACAGAGCATCGCATATGGTACATCATCTTGGCCTGGGGAAGTGTCAGCGCAAACCTTCATGCTTGACATAGCTCACGAGGTGTAAAAAGAACTTTGTAAGATTCCCCGCCTCTGGATGAAAAATCTATGCCTCTCTTTTTCTTGTCGCAGTCTGTCCCTAGCATTTGGAGACGCAAGGTCTGTCTGCGCCACTGACACAAAAATGAGAAACAAATTCCTCTGCTACAGTCAAGGGATCTGCCACAGGGTCCCCTTTAATCGATAGAACTGGAGGGGAGGATGGGATAAACTTCCCTTCATTTTCCTCACTCTTTGCCAAACCTTGGACACCGGGGTAGATGCACAGATCGTACTTATATAAGCCCTCCAAGAGGAGTGACGAGATCTTTCATAACCCGTCGGTATCTAGCTCTTAACCGGTGAAAAGTATTTTAGGTCTACTAAAGTGGCCGCGAAATGTATTGCGTCTCAGCACGGCGGGAGGACTCCTCGCTGCCGTACAGTCCTGAGTCACCACGGAACAGGTCGGCGAGAGAAAGATCCAGATGTGCGGGGGATGCTCAGCGAGGCTGCAAAATGGATTCGAGACAAAAAGTAATCTACGGCCTCATCTATTGTTGGAAAGTCATCTATATGATGTTCAAAAACACAAACCTTTTGAAAGCCCTCCAGTCTGCACGAGAGAGGCACCATTTTGGGAGACATTGGGAAGGGGCGAGGACACTGCTTTAAGTAGTAGGGATAATGGTCATTTCCCCCGAAGAGAATCGGCCACCTCCATGAGAAGTCGAGGGCGACCTGTGGACTGCAGAGTGATAGGTCAATAGCAGTCAATGTTCCCGTCTGCAAAATGGAAATGTGTTGGTTCTCCCGTGTTTAATATATTTAAGTTGTTGCCATCTATAAGAGTTACGAGAGAATCACCGCGACGATTTCTGGTGGAATCTCCCACAGAAAATGCCGCCCATTCAGTCCCCAAAGGAGAAAAAATGGACGGGAAGCTGGCGGTAAGATCCTCAAGACTTGGAGAGGTATGTCGTCATTTGGAGGTAATATTTTTGAGCAGACAGTGTAGGTCTTGTGCAGATGGATACGACCTGCTACAGCCTGCAAGGGTGATTGCAGCGGGATGACAGTTTAAGGGGACATCCCGACGATGGTAAAGGCCACAACCCCCACTAAAGCCACCACCTGCTGGAGGTGGTGTGTGGACAGGTATAAAACCTGTCGGGCAGAGACACCTTCCCTGCCCTAAACATTGTTTCTTGCAAACAGATAATTTCTGGGTCCAACTCGTTGATGAGAAGGACTAGTTCCTCCCAATTTGCACGTAATCCACGAATATTCCATTGGAGGATTGAATGTTATTTCGTGCGTGAAAATGATGCAGAAGCCTTACGGCTTGTAGACGCTGCGCCATTTGAAAGCCCAGCATCTTTTTCTGTGTTGTAGAAGATGGTAAACTACTTTTCTGTACATTCCCAGATGTCGGTTGGCGCTTGCGTACATCCGGCGGTGAAATCGGGGTTCTCATACGAGGACCCCAGGCAGTAGTAGAGACCGTATGTCCCCCCAAAGATGCAGATTTACTGACAGAAGATTTACCCCTTCTAGGGTTTTCTGATAGCTCCCGACGAGGGTCTTGAAGATTGCTTATCAGCATGGCTATCAACTACTAGTGTGTCCATAAGTTGTGAGACACCCTTTGCCATCAGCGTGTTGTTGAGCTGTGTCGCTAGCCGCTTCAGGGGGGGTAACAGGGCAGTGATATTAGGAGTCACGTCAGTACTCCCACACCTATCAGTAGGTGTATCTGTACGCAAGTCCATCCCCTCCTGCTCAGCAATTGAAAATTTTTGCCCGGGGGGACGCCACTGAGTCTAAGGACTCATTGGAACTGCGACTTCGCTTCTGAGACTCTTTATTAGGGTGGACTTTTTGGGGGCCTCTTAGAGGAGGAGCACTATTGTCATTTTCCCCCTGTGCGGCATCCACTCACGAGAGGTGTTGGAGGCTCATTATGAGAGGATTTAGCAGACCTCCACAGAATCACACGGCAGTAGCGAGAACTTATTCTTCATTGGGATGGGTTGGGGTTTGGTTTAAGAGAATGTGGGGGTGGAACTGCAGGAGGCTGATTAGGCGTCTTAGAAGAAGCAGCAGCCATCGCGGAAAGCGTAGGTCCTGCTTCCTCCCCCGCCTGCTTGTCTGTGGAAAGTTCTCTTCTGGCGCTCCAAACTGATAAATTGGGAGTTGGCCAAATAAGGATGTCTTCTTCTAATTTATAAGTCCCACACTGTCGGGAACTCGGTGGGTGATCAACACGGCAGTGGAAGCAGTAGGGAGTTGAAAGTACAGTCAGCTGTGGCATGGGCACCCAAAAGCCGAGCATCGACCA
Organism: Chionoecetes opilio; assembly: GCA_016584305.1. Classification (NCBI taxonomy): domain Eukaryota; kingdom Metazoa; phylum Arthropoda; class Malacostraca; order Decapoda; family Majidae; genus Chionoecetes; species Chionoecetes opilio. The sequence goes on from JACEEZ010020981.1 coordinate 18,947, forward strand.
CAGCGAGGAGGGGATTTACAAAAATTTTGCCGTGCCCAAAGCTGTAGCACTCATAGCACTGCATAGGGCGGTCGATAAAGGCTTTTATCTTTTGAGACTGGGGACCGATCCTGATGGAATCGGGGAGACTTGATCCGTAGAAAGTATAATGATCATGTTTTTGCTTTCCCCTGACCTTATAGACCTGTTTAACTCTTCCGGGCACATGTTTAGTATTTCTGCCCGAAAACTCAAAGAGGTCGTAGTTGTAGACTACGCCTTTGCTGGTATTGAATTTTGGATGAGGGTTTTATGGTATCAAAAAAAGCTGTCTTCGGTGATGGGCATGTGGAAGAGCATCCGAGCCTGAGTTAGGTCCTTGGCTCGGATTAGAACCCCCTGCATACCGTTTTAGGTGGCCTTCCCGGGGTCATTCCAATTTCTTTCTCCAAATACCGCGCCGCAAGGAAAAAGTTGCCACCACTCTCCTTATAATACGCCACGTACCAGTAGGGGTAGGCTATGGCGGGCAGGTGGAGTAGATGTAGTAGTTTTCTCAAAAGTGTTGGGGATGTAGTCATCAGGCCGTCTCCAACATTACGGAGCGAATGAGTTCGGCTCTGTAATGTCTCGCTCCAATTTCCATCTTTGTGGCTTCCTCATAAGCAGAGGAAGCATCATCTGCCGCAGCAAAATTTATGTAGCACCTATTTGATTGTCCATTGTCATCATAAATAAGACGGATGCGGCGAACCACCCAAAGCCTTGAAAATATCATTTTAATGCTCTGTAAAGACAAGGCCTGGGAAAACCCTTGGACAGAAGCAAGGTGTCCAACGTAGAAGTGCCCCCAGGGCCAGGCTCGTCTCTCAATCCGTCTGCGTCCCCTTTATGCGGGACCGCCAGACCGGGGGCTGAGGGGGAAGGGGGGGCTGCCCGCTTCGTGCCACGTCGGGCCTGGAAAGGCGCCAGAGTGGCAATGTGAGAGGATTCAATGGGAGAAGTCGAGGACAAGCGGACGTCAGGGAGAGGCAGGCCCGGGGGAAAACTTTAGTATTATACATAAAAAAAATTACTTCACTTCCCCACGCCCCCACCCCCCACGGAGCCCAAAGAGGGGAAGCGTCTGTTGGGGATGGACCTCACCCAACAGCCCCCATGGGTAGCAGGGAAGCATACGCTTCGGTTGCCTAGTGTGTGGGGGGCAAACCGCGGGGAACCGATGCGGTGCCCACCAGGCAACCTCCGCTTGGCCCTAGCCAACGCATGACCAGCCGATTGATCCAGCGGGGCCGCACTGGACCTCCCGTCTTACCAACCCCCCTACCAAAGAAGCGTGTTGCCCACGAGGGAACTACAACCCGCCCCGCGGTGGACTCAACTTCCCGATAGAGGGCGTGTGGGGAATATACAGGATGCCAGCCCGGCAAACACGTGGGGAGCGGGCATGAAGTATAAAGGAAGAAGAAGCGTGAGACGGAAGAGAAGGGGCCCACCGGCCTAGAATCGCCCTAAGAAAAAGGGGAGAAAGGGGGAGGAAGCATAAAGACGACATCACCGGAAGGCTCCACCTCCCAGTGACGAAGGGGGAGCGCTTGGTCCACGAGGCCGACGGCCACCGAACCCAACAATGGCAGGCAGGCCGCCAGAGGAGGTGGCGCCGTCGACCACGCTTCAAGCCCCGCCACCACGACAAGGTGACTCCCCACAGCGGGGACCCCATTCTTTTAACTAACGCTCGGCTAAACTATTAAATTATGTATATGTTTGCTTGTGTAATATTATGTTCACTTGTTATTTGTTTTCTTATTTTTTTAAGTTTATTGATTTGGGCAAAATATTCGCATACTCGCAAATAACTAGTTACGAGTGGGAGTGTGAATGCGAATGCGAATATTGAAAAAATATGCGAATATTCGCAATTGTGAATATTCACAATTGCGAATGGGAATATTCGGTCCATCACTACTACAGACTTTATTGTATATGTGTCACTGAAGACATGTATAGTGTTATGTAGATAATGTAAACTACATACTGTGCACGTCTCTTCAGTGACACATACAAGTCTGTAGTGATGCTAAAACTCGTAATATATGCCCCCCTGCGACATTACTGCAGTGGCGACTATAGATAGTGTTATTGACGGTAAATGAAATGATATTTCATCATTCAATTTTTCATAGTCATTCCTGCTACTTGACTTCCCATTCAGAAGTCAAGTAGCAGGGATGACTGCTACAAGGGATGACTGCTACATTGCACAAGGCAAAACGTGCCTTGTGCAATGTGATTTTAATGTGAACCCCACCTTATGTGCATGCAATTTTAAACCCTACCCCTTCTCTCCTTAAAACACTCAAAAACGAAAATCGATAACCAGCAGCGAAATGCGCTTTAAACCTCCCGCATCGTAAAGCCTATTGGGACGGGCCTTTAGGGGGCCGCAGGTTCACGGGCTTGTTGTAAAATTTACGCAGTGAAGAACTGGCCCTAAATTTTTTCTTGGTTTCAGGGGTTACAACGGCTGAGAGGGGGAAAGACCCTGAAATTACCCACTATGGATACTGATTATCCCCGTTATATTTAATATATAATGAATACATACAATATAAAGCATTTTTATTTTTTTTTTTCTACAATAAAAACTGTCAGGCTTGTTTTTTAAATTCCCTGCGTTTGCACACATTTTGGTTATATTTTTCTGGGTATTTTTAATCTTGTATTATACTTTCAAATCTTTTTTTTTTTTTTTTTGAATGATCACATGTTTTTTTCAGTTTTTATTTCCCTTTGCTAGTAACATCTGGGGAAACTAAGGGGGAACCCCGGGGTCCCGCCACCCCAGCCACCACGGTTTAACGCACACCATTGTATTCCCCAAAGCCTTTTCTACCAGAAACAGTAAGGGTATGGTAAACAATGGGTTCTCAATGAGGTTACAAATCTCGTTAATAGGGGGGAATTTGACCGAGCGAAACTGCTACTGAGGGCCTTTACCAACCCTAGCAGGCCATTTGTCCCTCTGTGCTAAATCCCCCATTCAGTAAACCGTTATATTTTGAAAGTCTCTCCCCCCCAAACCCCCTGCCCCTTTGGGAAAACCAACACCGGGCCCCGGTTTTCAAAACGGGAAATAAAGTCGATTTGACCAAAAGTAATCATTTTTAAAACGCGACTTATTTAAACTCCTGTATTGAGGCCAGAGTGGGGGAAAAAACCGGGCGATGCCCCCAAGCGCAGGTGACTTGGGCTCGGGCTACTCAAGTCACGCTTTCAAACCTTTTCCAAAGATTACAGTGTTGTTTTGTTTTTTGTGGTCCGGGGCGGAAAGTAAATGCCTTTAACAACCCCCCTAAAAAATTTTTTGGGTCAAAAACGTTTTGGGTTTTGGCTTAAAATTGACACGTTGTGGAGAGAATATTAATAGGCTGGGGGCGATAGTTGTCTGCCAAGGGGAGGAAAACGCTTTTTATTTTTTTTCTTTAAAAAAGGCCTTTTATTCCCCCCATCTCTACGTATTGTAACCTACACTTGGAGGGTTTCTAAGCTCTAAAATAAATAAAAAACATAATATCTGTTTGGGGTTTGAAAAGATTTTACTTTTAAAAGTAAAAAAAAACTTTAACAGCTTTTTTTCCCTCCCCGTGTTCTATCTGTGGCGTTTTTGGCCTTTGTTTTTCCCCCCTCCCCGGGGCCTCCTGTTTTTTGTTGCATGAAATTTCCAAAAAAAATTTTTGATAAAAGTTGATTTTTTTCGATAGCATTCAATTTCCGGGGCGGCAAAATCCACTGTTTTTCACTTTGTTCGGGATGGCTTTTAAATAGTCAGGAGCTACGGGGGGCACACGCCGGATGTCGCGGGGGAACAACGGTCATTATTTTTAACACATTATTTCTGGTCGCTAGTTTGAGTTGGGGGACCAGAATTGTTGTGGGGAAAAGGTCATGTGTTTTTAAAAATTCTTTCTATCAACACTGCCCACTGAAAAGGGGGGAAAGACCTGAGGGCCCATCATGCACGGAAAACGCCTAAAATTTTGGGCCATTTGTGGGGGTTTCCCTTGCCTGCACCCCCTCCCTGACGCCCAGCAGTGCCCCCTTTTCTCGGGAACGGGGTTTTGGGTTTTTACCCCTAAAACCCCTTGGAGAAATAGTTGGAGGAAAAAAGGAGGATCAACTTTGGGAAAGTACAAAAAAAACTAGAAATGATTGTAAAACCCGAAGAGAAGAAAAAGTAACTTTTGAGAAATATAATAAAAAATTTAAAAAACCCAAACCCCAAATTTTTTTCTATAGATCTAAAAATTGGAAAAATGAAAAAAAAGGGAAGGAGTAGATAACTGAAGGTAAAGGGCATTTTTAAACGAAGATGCATTCCCAAGGCTGAGGGATGAGAAAGGTGTTTTCCCAGACTGAATTTAAAAAAGGTTGGAATTTAAAAACGAAAAATACATAGCAAAAGAAAATAAAAGGGAAGACATAAAAGAAAGATGTAAAAGAAAAAAGGCCAATGGAAAGTCAAGATGTGAAAAAACCCCGGGTCCAGATGGAGTGTCAAATTGAATAATGAAAGGGGGGCAGTAACCAACTAGCAGAAAAATTTCCATAGTGTAATTGGAGTTAAATTTGGGAAAGAGCAAGCCCCGCTTGTTTGGATAAGAGAAATTTGTGCCAATTCTAAAAGGGAGGAAAACAAAGAAGAAACTTTAAAATTAACAATTAAACGGGCGTAGGGGCCAAAAATATGTAAAAAAAATTGTGAAGGCCCGATTTTTTGGGAAAATATTTGGAAAGAAAAACACATTTCCAGGGGGCCCCTTTTGGGAAATTTGAGGGGGAAATGTCTTGTACAACAAAATTTATTAAATTTTATTTCCGAGTGACGATGTGCCCAAGGAAAAGGGGGGTGGGTCAAATTGCAATACTTGGACCCTAAAGAAGGCATTGAAAAGGAAACCTCACAAGTGAAAAGCTCTGGAAGCTAAACAGTAGGGGGATTAAAGGGGGTTTTTTTGGGCTGATGGAGGAAGACTTTTTGAGAAACCCAGTTTATAGGGAAAACGTAAAAAAAGTCAAAGTCAAATTTTTCGTGAAAAATTTTGGAGCCCCTTTAAAGGATCATTTTGGGCCCCCAGTGGGGTTCTTGGTCAAAGGGTAAGTGATATGACGGGGGAGTGAATAGTTTAGGAGTTTATTCGCTGTGTGTTTAAATTACTAAGAAAAGTCTAAAGTATAAAGAGGACGGGGGAAGCTTTTACAAAAAGGATCTAGGAAAGGGTTTTTTCAGATGGAGTAAATTTAAAGGGGGTACTAAAACCCCCAAATTTTATTTATCCCCAAAATTTTTTGGGGAAAAAGTGTGAAACGTGGGGGGGTTTTAAATAACCCTCTATTAATCTTCTATGTAATTAAATTCCGGAGGGCCGATGGTGAAAACGTTGCCCTTTCTTGGCGATCAATTTTGGGGGCAGGATTTTGGGGGTAAATAAACAGCTTCACGTGTTCATTTGTTAATAAAAATTGAAGCATTCAGATTTTAAAGTGCATAGAACATATATTGTATTGGCAGTTCTTTTCACGTCTTTTACACCCAACACACCACACACACACACAAGCATAGAAGCCGGGAACAACCTTGTAAAAAAACTTTTGATTTTCAAGAAGTATTCAGGACTTCAAAGGCAAGCTGGAAAATAGTTTTTTTTGGGAGACGGGACAGTACGAGCATAACTCTTTTCCTGTAGGGTTAAACTAGGAAAATACACACACCGGGTTTGTGAAAACCAAATAAGAGCAAAATTGTGGAAAAAAATAGGGGAAAAGGAGAGAAGGGGAGGGAAGGAAGGGGAGAAAAAAAATTTTGGTTTAAAATTCTCTCTCTCTCTCTCTCTCTCTCTCTCTCTCTTCCCCCTCTCTCTTTTTTCACATTTGCTCTTCGTCTCACACCTGGGGGGATTTTTTCCATTTCTTGCGAACGTTTACAACGGGTTTTGGGAATTCCAAAACCTTTTGTGAATGTTCAAAAATTTCTTAGGACATATTTACTAAGCTTGAGAACGGCTGTAAAACGTTCGAAAAGGGTGTTTTCCGCAATCTGGGGAGTGCTCCTGCCCATCGAAAGGGCCCCTTGCGAACCTAAAAAACTCAAAAAACCCGGGAACCCCAAAACATATCCTAAAAGCCCGGGAAAGGGGGCATTAGTTGAAAATATGGGGGGGCCCGGGAAAAAAAAAAGGTGGGAAGCCGATTTCTTCGGGAAAGATACCTTAAAGGTCTATCTAAAACCATGGTACAAAGTCCCTAAAAATTTTTGGGTGTGGGAAAATTTTAAAAATCCAATGGGCCCCCGATGAGTCGGGCCCGGGCGCCAGAAAAAACAAAAAAAACAATAAATTTGCTACTAATTTTTCATAGAAGAAAGATTTTGGTCTCTAACCCTATGTTTTTTTTTGAGGAAGGAGTGTTTTATACCCTTAAAAATTTAATCCAAGCTTTCCCTTTTAAAATAAAAATGTGTGTTTTTAAGAAAAGTGTATGCTCCGAAATTTCGAACCACCATTAGTAATCTGGTTCCCCAAAAATTGGGACAAAATTTTAAAATTAAAACCCAAAAATTTATAATAGGAAAGCTAACCTCTACAAATTTTGAAACTACAATACATGGAGAACATATCCATAAAAGGGGGTATTATATAAATCAAGAAGCAAATTCTCCAAAAAAGAAACCAAAGGGGCAAGGGCTGCCAGGGACCATATTGAGTAAAAACACGTCTAAAATTTACCCAAAAACAATTCTAGGGTTTTACCCCCATCTAAATCTATGGTTTTGGGTGTTTTTTTCATGTTCCCCCCCAAAAAACACGAGGAACACATTTTGTGCAAAAAACCCACTCAGTAACAACGCATCCGGAACTTTTCGGGGTGAGCCGAGTGTGCTAAAACCCCTACAAATACGGAAAAAACCGTTTTGTGTGTGTTAAAACTACACCAACACCCCACCACCCGGTGTGAACCAAATATATAAGAGCTAATTTTGAACGAGAGAGAAGGAGAGAGAGAGAAAAGAGAGGAGAGAGAGGAAAAGAGAGAGATTTTAAACCAAAACTCTCTCTCCCCTCTCTCTCTCCTCCTTCTCCTCCCCTCTCTCTCTCTAATGACGGGGATATGCTCCCTGGGTTTGTTAGAAAAATTTTGGGCTTCGAAAATAATGATAATAAAAAATACCAAAATTTCGTTTAATTTGGTTTTTTAATTTGTGACAAATTCAGGAAATTTTTTTAAAAAAGAAATTTTTTTAGATTTGCCCTGAGAGAGAGAGAGAAAAAGAAAAGAGAGAGAAAGAGAGAAAAGGAGAAAAGAGGAAAAGGGGAGAGAGATAGAAGAGAGAGAGAGAGAGAGAATCCAAACTTTTAAGTATAGTTTTTTAAATGCATTTTAAACTAACAAATTTTTATATGATGAATAGTAGGCTAAACAGTTTTGATATGAGTATACCCGGGACAAGCAGTTCCCGGGAAAAATAAAAAAAATTTTCCCACATTTGCTCATGACCTTGTCCCTGGTTTCGCAGTTCAAAGTGTAACATAAAAAATATGAAAATAAAGCATATCTACAGTTTCTCTATATGTGCATAAGTTTTCCCCTTAAGTTTTCTCCCATATCATGTTTCATAAATTTTTCCCCTTTAAATTTCTCTCATCATGTTTCATAAGTTCCCTTTAAGTTTTTTCTATATCATGAAATCATCAGAGAGAATCCCACCTTTAAAAATTTTTAGAGCTTTGAAAAAATTTTTGGGGGCTGCCCATTGTGTTTTTTTTTTGCTGACTTCGAAATTTTCTCGCTTTTCTTAATTGTTTCTTTTAAAAAAATTTTAAACGAATAAATTTTTGTGTTCTACAGTAAAAGCTTTAGAAGTACAAACTCACAGGATAATGGAAATTTTTCCTTTTTTGTAGCTCAAAAAAACTTTTTTATTACCCACATTTCCCTTAAACGAGTTCTTTTTTTCCCTGGAACAAAAAGAAGACAAATTCAAATTTTTTGATAAATCCAGTAATTGTTTTTGAAGTATAAATCAATTGGGCCTTTGCTAATTTCCCCAAATCAAAGGGGGTTTTCCAAATTTTGTCCAGTAAAAAGAGGGGGATGTTTTTTCAGTCCCAAAAAGCCAAATAAACCTGCTAAATTTCGTCCTTGGGATCCTGTTTTCGCAGCAACTTTTTTTAGAAGGGCAATTTTTTATTTCCCCGTTATTTGTGATAATATTTTTTTTGCCTCAATCGCACTCCTGAATTTTTTATCAAAAACTCTGAAAGGTTTTTTAAACCCCTGGTACATGCGTAGTGTAAAAATCACCCCCGGTTAAGTCTGCTTTGTTTAAACATACATTTTATGTTTTTTATCTTTAACAAGCGTATAATTTTGGTACCGTATTTCCAGCAAAATCAATGTTTTTTTGGGATGGCACCTGTTACAAATTAATGAATTTAATTAAAGGGAAAACATCAACAAGAAACTTGAGAACCTCTTCCCGTTTTCTCAAATTTTTAAAAAACCCAAAAACACATCTTTCCTCCTTCACATGCCCAAACCCCCCAGACCCCAATAAACCCCAAACCCAAATTTCCCAACGCAAACCTTCTGACTCAACCTTTGTTTTCCCCGGCTGATGAAGAAACTGAATTCGATGGGTTCCCGCTTTAGTTTTAACCAAAATTTGGGTGCGGGATTGGGGTTTTGGAAATTTTTCAGTTTCATTGCCAGGGCTTCATGCATTGGGGCGGGTTTTTGACACTGTTGTGCTCTGGCTAACCAAGGAAAAATAAAGGGTTTTTTAAGCTTGGGGCAAGCGAATGATCGGGATCTTCAAAACAAATTTACCGATCTGGGATCTTCGTGGAAAGTAAACCCAAAAGCTCTTCAAAAAAGGGATTCAGGCCTTCACGTGTCAGCTGTACGCCAGGAAAAACGAAGGAAACGTCGGTGTAAAATTTACCCCCGTTATCACATGTTCTGTTTCAAAAGGGAAGGGCCAATCCCAATCTGGACCCAAATTTCCGCCTTGTGAAGACTCCTTGATCAGGGATACCTTAGGCCAACTATTTAGGCGGGTATCTGGCAAAGCCGCCTTGAAAACCTCCAGACGTCCCCCCGCCCATCAGCGGAAAATGGCTGGGAAAACCATGATGGCGTTCGCTCAAAAACCGATGGTGGCCGGGGCTACCACTTTCCCGATGTCGTCTTGAAACTCATCTCATGCACATGCAGAAAAAAATGTCGACCGGCCCGATTGCTCCTGCATACTGAAAGGGGGTTTAAGTCACTGTTTTTGGTTTTAAACTGCAGGGTGCTCCCACATGGGGGCAGGAAAGATGCTATCGTGGCCAGGAGGGAAAGACCTCTGATGGCGAAATCTGATGATTAACTTTGTGTGCACTGTATATTGTATAGCCAAAATGTTTTTTTCTCTATTTAAGCAGGCCAAATTTTCCTGAAAAACTTTAAAAGACAGATAAAAGGTTTTTGCAAATGTTAATTTGGAAATCAACCGGGGTTTTTTGACTAAAACTGACATTTCAAAGATTTCCCTCCGCTTGCTTATTAGGAATATACATCGTTGGTGTTAAAAAAACGCTCCATACGTCTTTTTCCAAAATCTAGTAATAAATTTAATTTTAAAATAATTGGCGGGCCTTTTTTAAAACCAAAATGGCCCCCCAAAGTGGGAGATTTTCCTAGGGAACAATTTTTCCCCCCTGCTTTTAGATACGTATGGTGTTAAAATCCTCTCCGTACGCATTTCCCAAAATTGGGGTTATGTCAGAAAAGAAATGCCACGGGGGGCCTAAGGGGCATTTTTTTTGCCTCTTTACTATATTTGTTGTAAAATCTGGGGGAAAGATATGTTTACTTTGTTTTTTTTTTTTTATAGAAGATAAACGGTGTAAACAAATGGGATAAATTTTGGGAAAAACTAAACCCGTGTTGTTTCAAATAAAAAAATACCCGTCTAAAAAATAAAAAATTGAAAAATATTGATTTTTTTTCGATAATTGGGTTTTTATTTAAAAATTTTAAACTATAAAAAAATGCTTCATATTATTTTTTATTTAGACGGTACACATTGGACGTATATTTAGTCGTCAACCGCACATCGATAGCTAGTATAGAAGTCCAGATACACGTGCAACAATGTACCCCACCAAATGGGCATTTTCGAGCTGGGTGGTTTCAAAGATGGCGTCCATCCGGGCACTAAGCTACCGTTCTCAGATGTCCATCACACCTTTTCTGACACTTGAGACATTGGTCTAATGGAAAATCATAATGAGAATTACTCCCCCCGCCGGAGCATTACTTTTGGTCTGGCTCAAGGACTATTTGTTCAAGACACTGCCGTCAGGAAGATGCAGTCCTTTGTCCAATATGTGATTTCGCATGTTTTTCAGGGCATGAGGAACGTCAAAAAGGAACCATATTTTACTGAAAGAAAACTTGCATTATTACGATTATATAAAGTACTATTATATAAAACTGATAGAAGAAAATATGCACAATGGATTGATTTATATAATGTGCAGGTATTAATTTGTACCTCTTAATTGTCAATAGGACTACTTTAATAAAAGTATCATGAAAAAAATACAAATCAATAAACAAAATGTAAAGCATTTATTTACAATATGGATGTTGCTGTATGAAAGATAATTGCTTTTCTGGACCACAGTATTAAATATATAACCATGGCTTACCTTCCAAGAATTTCAGGGTGAGTGAAAGAGGAATCTTTCTCAGTCAGTTGCATGGCTGTGTAGAGTGCCTGGTTTTTGCCACCTTGATCGCATACAATAGCAACTACAGTGTAATTAAGTATGTGAAGTTCGTAGATTATAGAAAATAAAACTTTTTTTGTTAGACTTACATCGAAATTGTAAAAAAATGGTTGCTTCCAATTGCAGTAAGTCCCCTTGTCATAGTGACCTGCACATTGCTGCTAGGGAAGTATATTCTGTCAGAGACTGCACTGTAACTATACTGAGCCTTAATTGACATTTCATCAAAAGAAAGAACTGTCAACTTCTCTGTTTCACTCATAAGTAATCCTTTTGCATGTAAAAAATCTAAGCTTTGCATTAAAATACCTGGAGGCGTTTCAAATTTTTTAACCCAGCGGCTAAGGCAAGATGAAGATGGTAAGGGATATTTTAAAACATGTGTAACAGAGTTATAAGATGATGAAGATATAGATTTAAGTGCCAGAGCCTTGCTAAACTTTCTCGATCCCAGGAGCTTTTTGATCTGGAATTATTATGTAACCTTTTTTGATTGTGCCTCGAAAAAAATGCCATGCTGCTTTATAAGAATATTTGTTTCTATTCATGATTCAGTTTTCATGAGTTGCCTTTTGAGACGTTCAAAGTTGCTTTATTTCTTGGTTCGTATTTTTTCTTCCCCCAATATTGCCCAGACTGAAAGAAAATCCAGACTATAAAGTGAACATGATCGAGAAAATTGATATCAAATGTATTTATAAATGTGGAGCAGAATCAGATGTGTGTATTTAGCTATATATGTTTCAGGATTATTTTCTTGGACATTGTCTAATTTATGACCTGGGAGGGAACCACAAAAACTCTTTAAGACCTTTTTTAGGCCGGAAGTCCGACGCGGTCTAACAGGAACCCACAGCGCCCCGGAAAAGTCGTTTAGGTTTGGTCTCTTAAACTGCAACACTGGCCAATAGTGACTGCTCAAGACCGGTATTAGCAGAGGTCGGAGTCTCCAGGCAAGCTTCATATTGCCTTGGTATGCTATGAATAATTTTTTATAGGTGAATGTAGACATATGATTGCATTTTGGATGGATATTCTTCATATATATGAGTAAAGAGATGAAATACAAGCAACGGGACTCATCACGTCTGGCCAGCGCGGGCCTTCGGCCGCAGCAGCAGCAGCATACCGAGGTATGATTATGAAGTTAATGTGACGATATTGGAGGGTAAAGTCCCAACGTTAAAATGGTACTGTAGGAAAGAAGAGAAGCATGAGGCCACTTCACTGGCCATGCAGGTATAGGGAAGCATGACTGTGGTCGAAGGCAAGGACAGGAAACACTAGAGTTGAAGGCTAGGAGTAGGATGGGCAGGACCAGGGCAGGGAGCTTGAAAACCCTCGTAATCCATACACTCGTAAGGGACAACTTACGAGTAGTATGGATACAATAAACTTACTAGGGTGGGCTGAGGGAGAGCTCGTACCGAAAACCGTCAATCCCGTACGAGGATCATTGGGCCTGAGAGGGCAGGAATATAGGGATATTCCTAGGAACACTGGGGAAATTTGATGAACAATCAAAGATCAACAGCCTCGCATGAATGCGCCATGATTTGACCAATCACGTTGCTCTCAGTGATTCTGTTTACTTTTCTCGTTGGTACTGCATTTCAACGGAGGAGCAAGCAATTTTGGCGGTTTTTGAAAAGTTATTACAGAGAAGTACGATGGCAGCACCACCAAGCAAGAAGATGAGGCGCCCTAAACTCCACAGAAGAAGAACTATTCGTCTTATTAAGAAGGTGGGGCGTAGGAAGGACATCATGTAAGCAAACTGGTGGCCGTGCCTACGCCGAAGGCAAAAGATATGCCTGGGACTGCATAGCAAGTGCCGTTAATGCCGTGGGGGGATGTGTAGAGAGAGGGAGGAAGTGAGGAAGAAGTATGTGACTTCGGTCGGGTGAAGAAGAGGGCTTGCCAGCACTCAAAAGAGAAGCGGAGTCTGCAGTAAGCCTTTGCAGGTTTCCTTAATTTTAAAGACACACAAGTAGGATTAGAGTAAAAATCCTACCAACAAATCTGATGTATTTATATTCTGTAAAAGTATCAGTGACGTAGGTTACGTACATCAATGCCCAGGTTAGTGTCAGTGAACTATAAGAGAGTCTGAGTGACAGCCCACCAGTATGTCACAGGAGGTGGGCCAAAAGGGGAATGTTGGTTGAAACTGCATATTAACAAATTGCCCACAATCGAAATAGTATTACCCGATTTCAAGGCGTAGTGTAATGGTTGTTAATACCCCAATATATAATGATAATGTATTTCCGTAAAATTGCTTGCCGAACGTTATATAACACTAAAGTCGCCAGAACTAACGTTTCTTTTTTATGTACAGAGGGTGGTGGCGTTAATACTTACCATTTTTTTTTTCTACATCCCTGATTCAGAACAGTTAGAAGGGGCTATCTGGAGAATTGTGTCATTTGTCTTCATCGGTGTCTATTATGCTATAAATGAACAAATTACAAAACTTTCACCCGGTGGAGACCTACACTAGAATCGCAGCTAGTGTTTATGTTCTGAGTGCCTCCCGCCCGTCGTCGCGTCGCGAAAAGAAAAAAAAAATTGTGAAATTTGAAAACCGTACCTATATATTGCAGATACAAAAGCCATAAAAACACACTGAAACGGTTAGATTATACAGTCATGATAAAAACTGCTGTGTATCATCTTCAGTGGCACATACAAATCAGTAGGATGCTATCATTTTCGTAATTTTGGCGACTGGCAGACATTAGTGCAGTTGGCGGATATAGTGTTATCTACGGTAAAGTTGGATTCTCATGGCGTCAGCTAAGGGGGGGGGGGCCGACGAGGGCTATTTGAAAAACGCTCCCGGACACCACCAAAAGAGGGGGCCCCAAATGAATCACTCAATCAGTGTCCTGAAAAATAAATTCAGCACTCAACCACTGCGTGAACATAATTCGGAATAAAAAGGATTTGATGGGCCATGAAAGAATTCTCAGAAAATGTCAAAATGCACCAAAAATATGTTCATTTTACGAGAAAAAAATCCCTGGAAACTGGGGCCCCCAGCTGGTTGCCTCTCCCCCCCAAAAACCGCACACTTTAGAGGGGCCCATCAGCGAAGTAATCCCCCCGGGGCCCCAAATGTCGAGCTACGCCCCTGATCTCCTAGAGAAAAAGGGTTGCTAAAAAATCAAGTAAAAAACACATCAGAATAGGGAGAAGAAAGTAGTCCCATAAAAAAATTAACATGATGTTAGAAAAACCAAAAATTGCCAAGATTTTCTTACTTAACCCCAATCAGTTATCTCATTCCACCTGGACCTATCTAGTAAAATGGGGGGTACTGCCCTAACAAAGCAAAAATGCATAAAATATACTGATTATTTGCAACATATTTCATGTCATCACACTTATCTTAATTTATATGGGGCTCTATATAAAAAAGTTAAGAGTTTTAATTTGTCACATTGGATGAGTTACAACATGATAATTTGGCAGTTTAATCCGAGTTAATTTCTCGTAATTTGACGTTAATCCTTGTGGTAAATATAACCTGTTTCACTTAAGCACCTATTACGTAAATCTAATAATCTATATACACTTGTGTTTGCTACTGAAATTATAGCTAAAAGTGCTTGGATGACAAGTAGTTACTTAGTGATTTCTGAAAAACTAGTAGTTCTTAATTTTTATGTATATAGAACAGTGAGCAGCCTGTGTAACGTGTAAGCTGTAATAATATTTTTCAGCTAAAAATCATACATAACCATGGATCTACATTAAACTAAAACAACAAACCACTTCGCTTCAATAAGTTAAGAATTGAGGTGCTTACTGTAGTAGCAGGTTTAGTCTTGGGCATAAAAATATCATCATATTTGATTACTATTCAACTCAAGGAGGAGGAACTAATGAAGCGATGGGAACTGACCCCTTTGAAGAGGAAATGCCAGCATAATAGAGGACAGAAGGAGTTTTGGAGACACAGAAAAGGGCCGAGATCTGGAGATGAAAGTCAACTAGGTACCGTAATTTCAAATTGGGATGCAGAGTTTAGGATATATACCATTACCTTCTTGATACTTTTTTATTATCCTCTCTTGATAAATAGTTTCAATATTTGCTGCTTATATGTTTTAAAAAACTTATAAGACACATCAGTATGTATTTCCGTTGTAAACTGTAAAAGAACGACAATTTTAAAATTGAACTAGGGCAAGGCACTTCACCTGTAGATTCCTAAGTAAATACCTTGAATAAGCTTTGACGGGTCTTGGTCCATTATTAATGTCAATTCAACACCCACATAAACATAGGAACCTATCTTTAAATGAAGAATAACAAGTAACATATAGTAATGAATTATAAACACCACAGACAACAGGATAGCAACTTAATAATGTCTGAATTGAAAGACTAGAAGAATAAGTGTTTTAAATTTTAAGGCAAATGGTATGATCAAAATGTAAGAAAAATATATACAAACACAGATGGGGAGACAGGACCACACGAGTATTAGTTTGGTATGTTACAACTAAAGAAATACACAAATATATTTTTGCTATTGTCCATTATCCACTCACTGTTTCAGAATTCTATGTACTTTAAACTCACTTCAGTTTTCAGATAGAGTGTATTATTTTTGTATTCTATTTGAGGCTTTGTGGATGAACCATGGTTAATCTATCTATCATTTCCAGGAAGTGATAACCAGCAGGATCCAGTTAGTGCCAACGCGGATCCTGGAGTAAGTGGTACGACAATTGGTCGTCCCAGAAAACCCGTACCACTACTACAGCGACCAAATAGAGGTAGTGCTCAGTGAGAGGAACCTGAGCACAATTATTTTCAACAGTAGCACTACTGAAAATCTAAAAAAAAAAAAACAAAACAAAATATGCAAAAAAGTTTAACAAACATTCTAGATCTGCAACAAGAGCTGCGAGAGGACATCGGAAAAATTCGCAGAATATATGAAGTGTTTACCGATATAGCCAATAGTTTAAAATAATTGCTGATAAAATGTAGGCGACTTACATATTTTTATGTTTTATGAATCTCCCCACACACACAACACACACACACCACACACACTCACACACTTGTATTCACCTACTTGCAAGTACGGCCTGAGCTATACTCATGTGGTCCTGTCTCTGTATGTGTATTAGCTTGATTACTGTTAAATTCATGGGCCCAGTACCGGGGTCATGATGAAGGTTGAGCGATAACCTTCGTTGACTGAGGAAGGTTACCATAAAAGGATGTTTTTCGGAACGAAGAGCAGCGAGACAGTCGAAGGTCGCACGAAGACACGGGACCTGTGTCCTTCGTGCGACCTTTGACTGTCATCTTCTTCTCAAACTTTTATTTTTTGAGCAAAATTTGTAATTGGGTACTGACTGATAATGAGATGGGAGCTTGCTGTTTAATCTTTTGATATTCATTCTATGTTAATACATAGATTAGGGAAAATGCAGCTAAGAACACGTCACTGGTAACATTCAGTCTATTCTCGGGCAGCACTGATTGGGTGACATTTTTTCATCACTTACACAATATAATCTTCACTAAATTAACACGGTGTGACCACTGGACACCTGCGAAATCACTACAAGGGACATGGTTGTCTTTGGTCCCTCTTAGTGAAATTTTGTTTAACAGTGGTCCCCGTTAAGTAGTGAGAATTTTGAAAGATCGAGCAATGCACCAATCAGTGCCCAATAAAAATGAGAAACACTGGCTTCTTACAGAAGGATTTGACCAAAAATTTTAAAATATCTATAGGCATCTATCGATTTCTATGAATATAAGCTATCAACATCAGAGTTTATAGATTCACAGTGGAGTTGTGAACTATATCATATTGTTATTTATTTATCAGATTGACAGATGGGATTTCTCCCCAAAAAGAAATATCAGGGTTACAATTTAAAAATATGATCATTATAATTCATGCTTCATATTACTTGCATGTTACTTTTTACAATATAATAAATATTATACGAATACGCTTAATTGATTGAATTTTCAAAGGTAAATTGAAGGTAAATTTAAGGCCGGTATGTAATTACAATACGTAACCCTCCCAATACAAATAATTGATGGAAAACCGATTCAGATTTCGTAATTTCCCAGGTCTCCCCCCAATTAATTCAATTATAAGGTTTTCTGTATGTTTACATGTGATTTTTATGATTTTCTTGGTTTTTTTCCCCCGTTTAGGCTCCGGGGGGCTCTGCTGACGAGGAAAAACACAAATAATCATAAATAAAACAAAACTACAGTAAACCCCTTTTTAATTTTTAACTAATTGGGGGGGGACCTGGGTAAAATTTTCCGAAAGTTGAAATTTTCGAGGTTTTTCCTCTACCCCTCCACCAAAAAAATACTCAAATGCCCAAACACACAGATTGTATTACTTTACTCACCAAACATTTTAAAGCGTACCACGTACACTGAGCATCGGGGTCACTGATAGAAAAATCCCCTCAAACTAGGGGGCAAAAAAAAACCGTGGGTTTTTAGGGGCACCCCGGGGGGGATTTGCCAGAGGGAAACGCATGAAAATTTAGGCAGCTTGGCCCCCTGGGGGAGGTCAGACTCGCACTAATAAAGGGCCGGATAATTAAAAATTATGATGGGTCAAATAATTATTTTGCTAAATAAAACTAAAAAAAAATTTTTTTGACCATCGTTTTTTCTTGCTATTGAAATTAAAATTTTAAAAAGTAAAAACCCCTATTAAACCCCTTAAAAAAACTTGGATAAAGCTTTCACCCATTTCCATTTTTACAATTTTCCTAATAAAATAAAGTTTGAATGTGAAAAAGTTGAAAACCCCC
>JACEEZ010020982.1:0-10000 GCA_016584305.1 Chionoecetes opilio
GGTAAAGGAAAGGAGGACTTTCTACCCGGGTCTGCCGTCTTTGGCAGGCCAACTTAGGAATTCCCGACCTCAGAGGCAAGCTGCTTTAAAGTGTAAAACCACTTGGAGAAACCTCATAAAAGGGGGTCAAATTACCTGAAGCAAACCCTCCATTTTTCGCGGCCCCAGTTGTGGAAATTATCCACTAAAACCGCTCTCTAATCGAAATCTCTAATCGGGAGAATGGTATGGTGGATGAGAAAAAATTTCCCCTATGTATATTTTATTATAGAATTGGGTATAAATAAGATGAATTAAATATAGTAATAAAATTCTGGTGGTAATCACTAGTACCACAATTAATCAAAGGAGTAAAACACTATTGGAACTTCCACATGTCGCTCCAGCCGTCTTGATAAGGGTTTTTTTCGGTCAAGGGACATCATTGACGCTTTAAAATCCTACACGATTAAGGTGCAGTACACCTCTTGATTATACACTTAAGGTGTAGTCACGCTCATCATATTACTATGAGTGAACCAGCATAACCGATCAATCGGTTAAACCAGGGACGATGTGTAAAAACACCACAACAGTACGGCTGTGCCAGGTAACTGTGGAAAGTAACATCGGCCTACCCCCATCGCCGCCATTACGTGCACCTACAACAATTATCAGCGCCCTACAGCGACTACCACCCTCCCTCAAATAAAACATGGTAACAAAAACATATGTTTTGAAAATCTTTCCAGGGTTTTCCAGCTGAATTAGACTAATTTTGATGCTCTGAGTCCGAAAAATAAACCTTGGTTTTGCTCAATCAGGTCAGTTTTTTTTGCTACAGAAATTTAAAAAAAATCGATTTTTCGTAAAAAAAAAATTTGCGGATCATCAGCTGAGAAACCCCCTGATGATTTTTTCCGTTTTCCTCAAGAAATAAAAGTCGCGTACCCAAAATTCATCATTTTTTTATTTAGTCCATCAAATTTGAAAAGCATAATTATCATAATATTAGATAAGAATGAGCGTTACGTGACACAAAAGTTCAGAGTTCACGGCTAAAATCGGCGTTTCTTCGATTCCCGTGTGTGAGCAGCTGCTGGGTTGTCTCTCTTCAGCGACCAGCAGTAGTCCGCCACCCATGACTGCGTCCCACCTCCCCTGGTACCTCTCTCCATTTGGCGCATGTCCTGATGGAACCTTTCTCCCTGCTCGTCGCTCATCGCCCAAGGGTTTCAGGAAATTTCCCTCCATGTGTGAGAACAGGAAGTGCATCTTAATACTCATCAAACACCCGAGTTTTGGAAGGCCTCTATCTTTGCTGCTGACGAGTCTGGCGTGGTTTGCTGCCTTCGTGTTCCCAGGAAGTTGTTCACCACCTGCACAAACGATTCCACGCGGCGCACTCTAGCGTGTTCATGGAGTTTTGGAACTCTGTGCCCTTTAGAGCTGCCGTATCTGTGGGCCATCGAAAATCCCGGGCCCTTCAGCTTCTCAATGGTCACCAGGAAAGGCTCGGCACAGGTAGTTGAAGCACCCCATCCTTGTCCAGAGGCGCGCGTGAACTGTTTCATTAACCCCAAGCTTCAAGTGTAGCGGTGGGATCATATCTTCCCCCGGTCAACAAGAGGTTCGTTTATGATGTTTCTCGCCCCAGGTACTAACTGCTCTCGCCCCGGCCCACTCTTTCTTTACATAGTGCTGGGCTCTGTCTCGACTGTCCCACTGCATAAAAAGCATGGGTACTTCGTGAACCCGGACTGCTGACCAAGTAAAAAAGTTCACCATCTTCAAGTCGACGCAGATGATCCATGGTGCTGCTCATATTGGATTTTGTCGAGCACGTACTTCACTGCTTCATATTTCTCTTTGAGAGTTGGGAGTGCGCAAGAGGATTGAGGCGAATGGTTCCCGTTGTGGAGGAGCACACACTTCAAAGAGCGCTTAAAAGCTGTCAATGAAGAGTCGCCAATCTCTCGGATCGTATTTAGGAGCGCCGAGTTTAACAAGAAGACCGGCGACATCTCGGCAGTACACGAGGTCTTCCTCCTGGCAGAAGTAGCCCATGTAGGCCTCATGCCTTCTACGAAAGAAAGTGATACCGCGGGCCTTGCCAAGTAGATTTTTCTCTTTTGAGTTTTGGAGGCCAACAGCTCGGAGGGAAATCTTCGACAAGCTGAGATCCCGAACCAGATCATTAAGCTCACATTGTGAAAAGGGCTGCGGACTATCTTTTGCTTCCCTACTCTTCTTCTGTATATCCTCGCTCGTCTGTACTGGTGGCCTCGTCCCTCGCTGTCGGGGAAGCTCTGTGAACGCTGGTACAGGAATTTCTTCGCAGTGAGCCAGGGGGACGGCGGGCAGATGGAAGGTCGGGGTACTGGAGGCTGTGCCCATTCTTCCGGTTTATGCCATTAGTATTGATGGCGCAGAAGTAACAAACCGATGCATGGTCAAACGGCTCCCTCCAAACCATCGGGAAACCCCAAAATTCAGTGAAGTTTTCGCGCCCTTCGTCCACCGCCGGAGGTATTCCCCGCACGTCTTGCACACCGTGTGCGGTGCCCCCGGACTTATCTTGGTCACCCCGCTTGACTTTAAAGTAAGCCCCGTAGGCGCGCTTCACAAATCCTGTGGGTGTTCTTCCTGTCCCCCGACAGCGTGTATTGTCCGCAGATGTAGCAGAAAACGTCAGGATTTTTTCCTGCATGACCGTCGGCCGAAGCCATCACAATAAACTGAAAGAAAAAAGAAAGATGCAGCTGAGTGTCAGACAAGAAATTTAGAATTTTAGAAATTTAGAAATTTTTGAATGGGTAATGGTGAGACAGGTATTGATTTGATTGGCTAATTGTGGAATTCCCTTTATTCGTGTCTGGCATTGTAATTCGATATATTCTTCAAGAAAAATATGATTGAACTCAAAAACCCCTTTATATTAGCATATGTATAGCTTCGTCAGGTAGGCTATGGCTGTATCCTCAAAAGTTGACCTGATAGAGCAAAATCAATGTGATATTCGGACTCAGAACACCTAAATTATCTAAATCAACTGAGAAACCCTGACGATTTTTTGGCTGTTACCCCGTGTAATCAAGCCTTCAAATCATCAACCCATCTACCACTGCTGAGTATAAACCCTTTGTTAGCGTCTAAATAGGGTATCATTGCAGTCTAGGTAGTTCTTGGGTTAATAGCAAGGTGAGTTCACATCAATTATTGACTTAGAAAATTATGTGAAAAGGGGCCAGAAATCCCCTGAGGGGAAACGGTTTGTTTAAAGCTATCACCCATACTGGGATTGAACCATGACAGCTCCTGAGAAATATTATAGCCTGGATGAAAACTTTATATTTTTATTTGGGACCTCACAGGGGGTTTTATTTTGGTAAGAGGTCAATCGCGAAATATCTGATTTTCTCGAAATTACAAAAATGTCATAAAATTACCAATAATGCAGTTACAAACTTATTTGGGTGTCAATGAGCAAATAACAAGCCATATTTGTAAAAATATTGGTTTATGCTATAGAATTAGGAAATGTTAAAAAGAATGGCAAAAACTACTGTAATGGATTCCTAATCCTTTGAATCCTTTATAAACGATAGACGTATCGACTAGATCTGTTGTTTATTGTTGCATCTATGTGAGCAGTGAGAGCAACGCAGGCGACGAGTTGACCTGTCTGATGACAATGGATCTTGCCCCTGAAAACATCAAAAACGCTTTACTGACCGCTGAATCAAAGATCAAAGAATTTGTGGAATCACGGATTTTGCAAACAAGACGTCGGCTTGCATGTAAATTGAAACAGTCACAGAGTCCTACACTGACGACAATGTACACACTAGAAACGAGGAAGGATGCTAGTCAAAAGGGTCAAACCATCAAAGCAGACAGGCTTCTGTTCCAGCGGCTTCTTGTGGCACAGGATTTCGGACGTGAAATAGACCTTAAAAGTCTTCTGAGTTATGAACTAACACCGGTACAACTGTCATTGGCAGACACGGCAGGACGCCTACGTCCTACGAATAAAGCTGTGCTCGGGAAGATCTTGGGGGATGGAGTAACTGTTGAGGTCCTGCCAAAGTCTTCCCCTTAAGAACATGTTTTATCATAGATGGTCAGGCATTGGTACAAGCCATTGGAAACCAACGGGGGCAAAGTCATTTGGAGATCTGGCTGATGTCTTAAATGCATCAGTTTTCCCATCCATTTCAATAGCACTGTTTCAAGAGTCGATGGGGTTTTTCGATCGATATCGTATCACATCAATCAAGTCTGGGCCCCGGGGAAAGGAGAGAGGGGCGAGTACGTTCTACCGGCGCAAGATCGACAGCAGAGAGTTCCACTCCCTGCCAACTGGAAGCAGTTCATGGGCTTACCAAAAACAAGGCAAATTTTTGCCAAGTTTTTCAGCGTTTAAAATGATGTTGGAGGCAAGAAAGAGCCGACCCACTTGTGAGTTGATCACTGCAGGTGGGTTTGAGGAAGTAACCAAAGTAGCATCGTCCAGGGGTCTGTGTTGAATAGCTGCAATCATCTCACAGGAGGCCGATACACGTATAATATTGCATGCCAAAGCGGCCTATATGGATGGATACGAACGGATCATAGTCTCGTGCAGGGACCCCGACGTTTTGGGTACTGCTCACAACACTTCGCGGGACAATTAAGGGGAGAGCTCGGGATGAGAACTGGCACAAGGCAGGAACGGCGTTATGTGGCTGTGCACGACATACAGTTGACACCGACCATGCAGCGTAACATCCTGGTGTACCATGCGGTTACGGGATGTGACACAGTCAATAAACCAAGTGGACCCGGAAAAGACGACGTGGAAGGTATTCCAGCAGCACGGAGCTTTGCTTGATGACCTCGGACGTGGCACGCTGTCAGAATCCACCATACGGAGTGTGGAAGAGTTATTCTGCCGCATTTACTCACCAGCTTCGGACGAAACTAACATAAACGATGTGCGATACCGCATGTTTCAAAAGGTTACCAAAGACCAAGAAAGCTTCCGCCAAGTCGAAAATGTCTTGAACAACACATCAAACGCGCACACCACCAGGCTCAGGTGTGGTTCCAGCAGATGTACCAACCCCTGAAATCGGTCGCCCATTGGAAGTGGATGGTACGAGGATGCTACGAGGAGACTACACCCACACGTCATTTGTGGACGATCCTCTGCCAAACGAGTTCACAGAATAGTCTGCTCCCAAGTGCAAAAATTGTGTAACTTCCAGATGCTCTTGTGGGGCCAAGAACTTGAAGTGCATAGCTGCATGTACCTGTAATAACGGAGTGGTGTCACACCCATACAGTGTGGCAATTGGGAAAAGGACTCTGAGTGACTTAAACACGACATTCTTTCATTTCATTTCATGTACATGTAAACTTGCATATATGCAATGATGCGCCTTTTTCGTCCATCGTTCACTGTTGCGTTACTTAATTTTCACTAGATGTATGTTATGTAAAGTAATAAGTAATTAAATCTACTCTTATTATAGCATAAACCAATAGTTTATAATATGGCTTGTTATTCTGCTCATTTTTACACAAAATATAAGTTTGTACCCGCATTATTGGTCATTCTATTGACATTTTTGTATATTTGAGAAAATCCGATATTTCGCATTGGCCGCTTTTCATATAATATTCCTAGTCTATACTCATTATTATAGCATAAGCAATAAATTTACAATTGGCTTGTTATTCCCGCTCATTTTCACACCAAAATAAAGTTTGTAACTGCATTATTGGTCATTTTATTGACATTTTTGTATTTTCGAGAAAATCAGATATTTCGCGATTGACCTGTTCTACAAAATAACCCACTGTGAGGTCCCAAATCAAAATATCAAGTGTCATCCAGGCTAATATTGTCAGGAGGTGTCATGGTTTTAACCTAGCATGGGTGACAGCTTGTAACAAAAACGTTACCCCTCATGTAAATTTTGAGAAATTTTATTCCTAGTCTATTACATTAATTTCAACAAGACATTTTCTGTTGATGTTTCGTTACATTAATATATGTAGATAATTTTCTCGCATGTTTTCAATGAAAATGGGACATATTAATCGTAGAATAAGCATTTGTCAAATGATTCACTGCGCGCCCATTATTCCTGATTATTACAGTATGAAGGGCCAGAAAAATACAAAATTTTCCTACACAGAGAACTTTCTTGATTTATACATATATATATATATATATATATATATATATATATATATAAAATATATATATAATATATATATATATATATATATATATATATATATATTTTATAAAAGCAACTGACGAATACCAGCAAAGTATATAAGAACATTAATGTGTACCACAGTGTGTTGATTCCCGAGGTACGACACTTTCTAAAGACTACCACACGTGGGCTTAATCCCAAGCACTCCCTCCCTCCCTTGGTAGCCTCCCGTCCGTTTGTAAAGTCTGGCAGCGTATCTTCCTGAGACATTTTACGAAGATTACTATATCATATGATGTGGCACTTGTATGTACTGATTAATAAAGATGTAATTCATATTTATCACATTCTTAATAATCCTGTATAAACATAAACAATTTCTACATAATTGTCTAAGCTCGCTTCGCTCGCTTGGACACCTATTTCAGCCGAAATCAAGTGTCATATAGGCTTGTAAAAATGTTTCCTCTTCTTCTTCTTCTTGTGACACTTTTGTGGGAGCACAGGATACAGGCTAAAGGAAAAAATTTGGCACAAAAGGTTTATATTTCGTCTCTTAACTCATTGTGCAAGCGAGCGAAGCAAGTTTTAGCATTTATACTAAAATTCTTAATATATTGTGCCTGGCGACATTAGTGCAGAGGTGAGAGTATGCATTCGTTACTGGAAATAAAATGTTTCGACTCGACCCTCACAATAACAGTGTCTGTGCCGAGGATATTCAGACACTGCTGCTTGTGTTAGGCCTCATATAAACCCCTATAACTCGTGTTTTTACTGCCGTTATAGGTGTTATTTTGGGTTAGCATGGTGTTATATCGTGGTAGGTGGGGTGTGAGGTGTTAAATATGCCATTTCAGCCGTGGGTACAGATAGGAATTGTCCAAGCAAGCGAAGGGGGCTTGGAGCTTGATTCGCATTAACAATTATGAAATACCACCACCACTACCACCACCACCACCATCACCACCCCCACCCCACCACCACCATACCACCACCACCACCACCATTATCCCAACCACCACCCCCACCATCACCACCCACATCACCACCACCACCACCACCACCATCACCACACCACCACCACCACCCCATCACCACTATCACCACCACCACCACCACCACACCACCACCACCACCACCATACCACCACACCACCACCACCACCACCATACCACCACCACCACCACCACCATACCACACACCACCACACAACCCACCATCACACCCATCACCACCACCACCACCACCACCACCACCCCCCTACATCACCACCACACCACCACCCCCACACCACCATCACTAAACCACACCACCACACCACCACCCCCACCCCACCATCACCACCACCCCACCACCACACCACCACCACCACCACCACACCACCACCACCACCAACCACTACCACCACCCCCACCACCACCACCACCACACCACCACCCACCACCCCCCACACCACCACCACCACACCACCACCACCTCACCACCACCATCACCACCACCACCACCACCACCAACACACACCACACCACCACCACCACCACCACCACCACTACCACTACACCAACCATCACCACCACCACAACCACCACCATCACCATCACCACCACCACCACCACCACCCACCACACCACCACCATCACCACCACTACACCACCATCACCACACCACCACCACCACACTACCACCACCACATCACCAGCACCACCACCACACCACCACCATCACCACCACTACACCACCATCACCACAACACCACCACCACCACACCACCACCACCACCATCACCACCACCACCACCACCACCACCATCACCATCACCACCATCACCACAACCACCACCATCACTACAATAACCACCATCACCACCACCGCCATCACTACACCATTTTTTTAATAATTTTTTTTAGAACTTTTTTCAAGAACAATTTAGCACTTTTCTTTTCTTTGTAAAAAGTAAAGAAAATCAAAGAAGGGGATTGTGAAGGTTAGGTTGAGTTAGGTCAGGTTGTAATAGAAGTATTTTAAGGTGAGGGTATTTAAAAAGTTGACTTTAGCCTGTGCGAGCTTGGACACGTTCCACATCTTTAGTGTGGACGTTTATTTCCTAGTTATATTAATTCATATATACGAAGATTGTGATT
Organism: Chionoecetes opilio; assembly: GCA_016584305.1. Classification (NCBI taxonomy): domain Eukaryota; kingdom Metazoa; phylum Arthropoda; class Malacostraca; order Decapoda; family Majidae; genus Chionoecetes; species Chionoecetes opilio. Next base: position 8,336 of record JACEEZ010020982.1, read on the forward strand.
AACATGGAAATTAAAGTGCATGGGATATGTATGTGAGTAATTCATGATATTGTGAAAGTAACTTAATTACTGAGAGGGGCTCTTATGTGGAGTAAACAAAAAAAACGATTTACAAAAAAATGAATAGTCACCCATGGTGCCTGCACGAGAAAACTGATAAAATGTAAACATATTAGTACATGGAACCTCTGGCCTCTCCGTCTATGGGCCTATTCATCTACCATTAAGTCGCGCGTTGTTTGTGTAATAGACAGTTTCTCAGTGGCAGGACTCAATGTAAGGGGCTGAGAGGGGCTGTGTGTGGGAAAATGCACACCGAATTAAATGTTTTTAACACTTGTTGGCTTGATGAATATGAATATCTCTCTCTCTCTCTCTCTCTCTCTCTCTCTCTCTCTCTCTCCCTCTCTCTCTCTCTCTCCGTCTCCTCTCTCTCTCTCTCTCTCTCTCTCTCTCTCTCTCTCTCTCTCTCTCTCCCCCCCCCCCCCCTTGTGTGTTTGTCACCTGCGTAGTCAGTGGTCTAAGAGTGCAGGGCCATTTTGTGATTGCGCGTTCAATCCCCACTCGGTAACAGTGATCTCCCACTGATAAGTATAGGCAGTTACTGTTCTCCGTGAGCAAGGGGATGTGTATGTGTGGTTTGTGAGGTACCAGCATTACCCAAAGATCGGAAATAACGAGTTCCAAGCTCGCTCCGTGAGAGTGAAACTGGCGATCGCTAGTACAGCTCGCGTGAACAAGACCATGGATGAATGAATGACACACGCACGCACGCACGCACGCACGCACGCACGCACGCACGCACGCACGCACGCACGCACGCACACACGCGCACACACACACACACACACACTACATTTAATAAAAGCATGTATCCTACCAATGCTGACATATCCAACATCTCCACTAAACACAATATCCAAATCAGCTTTGCTATCACTACAAAAAGTTCAAAATAAAGCCTTAAAGTAATCTTCCAGACCATTTCATCATTCCTGATTTTATGTAGTTAGAGTATAGCCATTATCGAGTGTATCAACAATATGTTGTCACTTTTTGCATCCAGTCAGCCCATTTTTAATAATTCGCAATCAAAATCTGTAAATTCCCCGAGCTTCGAAAACGCTGCTGGCAACTGGCAGACGATGCGCCACGGCTCGGTGACTAACAGGAGGAAGGTCTCCTCTCCCCGAACTGATCAGAAGCACGTAAACACAAGAGATAAATATAGTACTTGAAGATTTTTTAGTGTTTCTGATAATTTTTTTTGCAATATGCCACATGCATGCATCCTTTATGGGTGCAGCAAGACAGCTGTGCCTTTCGAGAAAAGTTTGCACACGTTTCCGACTGATACGACAACGTTAAATGTGTTGAAAATATTAGTGCGGCGGACTAGGGCAGATTGGAAGGGGAAGTTGAAATTTGCAAGGATTTGTAGTGATACACTCACCACACACACACACACATACACCACACACACACACACACACACACACACACACACACACACACACACACACACACACACCACCACACACACTCACTCACTCACTCATCGGATGCTGTTGTGTTGCTGTGTGTCACCACCATCATTATCACCAATTGTTGTGTGTAAGGGGGTTGTTGTGTGTAAGGGGTTGTTGTGTGTAAGGGGTTGTTGTG
>JACEEZ010020982.1:17500-36267 GCA_016584305.1 Chionoecetes opilio
GGGTAATGGTAAATATAGCGAAAGTGTGTGTGTTGTGTTGTGTGTGTGTGTGTGTGGGTGTGTGTGGGTTTTGTGTGTTGGTATAGGTTCCGCCCCCCGTGGCGCAATCACCTCATATGGACATTTTTGGAACCGGGTTGACCAGGGGAAGGTTTTAAGCCATTATGAGATGATCCGATCATCTTTTTTTTTTTTAGCAGCCTATTAGCGATAATTGTGAAAAAAACAAGTGGGTTGCGAGAATTGAGGAAACCTTGATGTAGGGTGATGGGTAATGGGTGAGTGAATGGGTGGGGTGATGGGTAAGGGTGGGGTGAGGTGGGAATGGGTGGGGGGTGATGGGTTGGGGGTGATGGGTGATGGGTGAGGGAATAGGTGGGGGGGATGGGTAATGGTAAATATAAGCGAAAGTGTGTCTGTCTGGTGCTGTCTGTCTGTGTGGTGTGTGTGTGTGTGTGTGTGTGGTGTGTGTGGTGTGTGGTGTGTGTGAATGGTTCCGCCCTCGTGGCGCAATAACCTCATATGGAAACATTTTTGGAACCGGGTGACCAGGGGAAGGTTTTAAGCCCATTATGAGATGATCCGATCACTTTCTTTTTTTTTAGCGCCTATTGCGTTTGTGAAAAAAATGGTTGCGAGAATTGGGACCTTGATGTAGTGATGGGTAATGGGTAGAGGGTGGGTAGGTAATGGGTTGGGTGATGGGTGAGTGAAGGGTGGGGGGTGAGGGTTGGGGTGATGGGTGATCGATGTGGGGGTATGGGTAATGATAAGGTTGCGAATGTGCTGTGTGTGTGATGGGTTGTGGTGTGGTGGTGTGGTAGTGGTGTGCCCCCCGTGGCGAATCACTGGTTGATGGAATTTGGTTGGGGAGGGTTGCAGGGTAATGGGTGAGCAATGGGTGGATGGATTCGATACATCTTTATCATTTTTGGAGTTTAGCAGGCTATTGCGAGTAGGTTGTGGGAAGGCACAAAAAAGGTGGGGTGCGAAGAAGCTGAGGGTAGCAAAACCGCGGAGGGTTGGGTGGTATAATGGGTGAGTGAAATGGTGGTGTGATGGTGTAATGGGTGTGGTGGTGATAGGGTGTGACGGTGGGCACACTGATGGCTTTTTGGGGGTGATGGGTGAGGGTTATGAGGGAACTAGTTATGCGGTGATTAGGTAATGGAAAATAAAGCGAAAGTGGGACTGGTACTGTCTGTAATGTTGGTGTGTGTGGGTGATGTGGTATGGTGGTGTGGTGTGTGTGTGATTGGGTATAGGTTCCGCCCCCGTGGCGCAATACCCTATGACATTGGTTGGACGGGTTGACAGGGGAAGGTTTTAAGGCCCAAATAGATGATCCGAGCACTTGTTTTTTTTGTAGCAGCTATTGCGTAATGTGAAAAAAGTGGGTTTGCGAGAATTGAGGAAACCTGGATGTGGTGATGGGTAATGGGTGAGTGAATGGGTGGGGGAGTGAATGGTGTGAGGGTGAGTGAATGGGTTTGGGGGGATGGGTGATGGTGAGGGAATAGGTGGGGGTGATGGAATGGGGGTGAATGGGTGTGTGGGTGATGGGTAATGGGTGAGTGAATGGGTGGGGGGTGATGGGTAATGGGTGAGTGAATGGGTGGGGGGTGATGGGTAATGGGTGAGTGAATGGGGGGGGGTAATACATACATTTCTACATCCATGATTTCAGGAAAGTTAGAAGGGGCTATCTGGAGAGTCCGTGTTGGTGGGCCGAAGGCCACCAAACACAGGTGGTGGGCCGAAGGCCCACCACCATAGCCCTCCGCAGGAGCTAGCCAAAAAGTCCGCCCGGAGGGCGGCTTTGCGGCTAGTAATAATATAAGCGCAAGTGTGTCTGTCTGTCTGTGTGTGTGTGTGTGTGTGGTATAGGTTCCGCCCCCCGTGGCGCAAACACCTCATATGGCACATTTTTGGAATCAGGTTGACCAGGGGAAGGTCATAAGCCCACTTATGAGATGATCCGATCACTTTTTTTTTTCTTTTTTTTAGCAGCCTATTAGCGAGAATTGTGAAAAAAAGTGGGTTGCGAGAATTGAGGAAACCTTGATGTAGGGTGATGGGTAATGGGTGAGTGAATGGTGGGGTGATGGGTAATGGGTGTGTGGATATGGGTGACGTGAATGGGTGGGGGTGATGGGTTTGGGGTGATGGGTGAGGGAATAGGTGGGGGGTGATGGGTAATGGGTGAGTGAATGGGTGTGTGGTGATGGGTAATGGGTGAGTGAATGGGTGGGGGGTGATGGGTAATGGGTGAGTGAATGGGTGGGGGGTGATGGGTAATGGTGAGTGAATGGGTGGGGGTGATGGGTAATGGGTGAGTGAATGGGTGGGGGGTGATGGGTAATGGGTGAGTGAATGGGTGGGGGGTGATGGGTAATGGGTGAGTGAATGGGTGGGGGGTGATGGTAATGGGTGAGTGAATGGGTGGGGGTGATGGGTAATGGGTGAGTGAATGGGTGGGGGGAATACATACATTTCTACATCATGATTTCAGGAAAGTTAGAAGGGGCTATCTGGAGAGTCCATGTTTGGTGGGCCGAAGGCCCACCAAACACAGGTGGTGGGCCGAAGGCCCACCAATAGCCCTCCGCAGGAGCTAGCCAAAAAGTCCGCCCGAGGGGCGCTTTGCGGCTAGTATATATAATATGATTATATATAATATGATATATATATATATATATATATTAATATATTATATATTTTTATTTTTTAAACATTTGTGCCTATAGCGCCTGTAGGCAGTGGTGACCCAGGGCTCGGATGGTAGACTCTGGAGGTTCACTTGACGGGCTGTGATGGTTGGCCCTCGCCCGTGGTGGCGCAGGCAGGATTTTTATAGTGACGCCTGTGATTGAGAGGCTCATGCCGCTCCCCTGTGTCCCCCGATGCACTCGCAATCGAAGGTAGAGTTGATGGGCAGGGCATGTGGGTGTTCTTAGGCCACTCGACGGTGCAGAAAGGTTTTGGTTTTCTTCGGGGATCGAACTCGGGTCACCGAGAACGCCAGTCGGAGACGCTAACCACTCCGCTATCGCCTCCCCAAATGTCTTCCTTTGTGTGGGGGCATCAGGAATGTATTTGTATACACATATACAAATATATATATATATATATATATATATATATATATATATATATATATATATATATATATATATATATATATATATTACTCCGTGGTGTAGTGGTAACACGCTCGGTTCACAACCGAGAAGTCCCAGGTTCGATCCCCGAAAGAAGTGGAGAAAACTGGGTGGTCTCCTTAAAACCCGAGTTCCTGTCCACCCAGCAGGGAATGGGTACCGGGTGTTAGCCGAGGGTTTGTGACCCGCCTCCCGGGGTGGTGGCTTCAGCCAACACTAAGCATTAAGGATAAGGATTAATGATAAAATGTATATATGGAGACGGGGCCATACGAGTGTAGCTCAGGCCCTGTAAATACAACTAGATGAATACATACACACCGGGTACTCCATAGTGTAGTGGTTAGCACGCTCGGTTCACAATCGAGAAGTCCCAGGTTCAATCCCCGGGTGGAGCGTAGAAAGATGGGCAATCTCCTTTAATCCCAAGCCCCTCTCCACCAAGCAGTGAATGGGTGCCGGGTGTTAGACGGGGATTGTGTCCCGCCTCTCGGGGTAGTGGCTTAGGCCAACACTAAGCACTAAAGGCTAGTTTGCATTGACAAAATATCGGCGGATTTCCGCCGGTTTTATCCCCCGGCAGACAAATCGCGGCAGAAATCAACAGGAAAAAGAAGACCGATCGCTTGGTCTTCTTTTGTTGGTTTCGGGAGATTCTCCAAGCGAAGCGCCAACCAAATGTAAATAAACACAGAAGCCAGCACCATCTTGTTCCCTACTCACCCATCCCTCCCTCTCGCCTCTCCCGCAATACTCACCAATATAATTTGAGAAGAGAAAAAAGTGTTTGAGCTTCAACAGTCAACACTAAGGGCGTCACCATCTACCACGGCTTATGCTGGCAGTCTTCTCTAGGGTCGCTTGGTATATATTCGGTATAGGGTACTACAAAGCTAACAATTTTACAATTGTAAAATTGTTGAGGTGAAAACACGAGGTGATTTCTCTCTGGTTTTTTTCAGAGTCGATAGTTTTAATCATAAGACTGTCGAGGCCGAAACACCATTCCAAGGGATCAAAGGTAGCAATGATAATCTTAAACCGCCGCTGGTTTATTGGGCATCAGCTATGGACGAGGGCGAAAAGAACAAAATACATCAGGAATTCTTCAATCTGTTGAAAAGAAGTGTGTGTGTGTGTGTGTGTCTGTGTCTGTGTCTGTGTCTGTGTCTGTGTGTGTGTCTGTGTCTGTGTCTGTGTCTGTGTCTGTGTCTGTGTCTGTGTCTGTGTCTGTGTGTCTGTGTGTCTGTGTGTGTCTGTGTGTGTGTGTGTGTGTGTGTGTGTGTGTGCTTTGTAATATATCGGCGTCTTATGTAATTCAACATTTATTTTATGACATGCTGCACATTATCAGCACAGCACAAAACAGCTTGACATAATTTGCTGTGAATTTTGGAATATACGCGGCCAGACGAGTCTTCTTAAATCTTAATTGAAGTCAATCTTCCTAATGAAACCATTGGAGGATTTATTTATCTTAACGTGGTTTGTAATTAAGATTGATCACGAAAGGGAGGGGACACATGGCTTGAGAGAGAGAGAGAGAGAGAGAGAGAGAGAGAGAGAGAGAGAGAGAGAGAGAGAGAGAGAGAGAGAGAGAGAGAGAGAGAGAGAGAGAGAGAGAGAGAGAGAGATTGATATTGATATATTTATTTGGCCATGTAGTTTTGTACATATGAACATATTACATATAGTGATAAAGCCAGGTCCAATAAGCCGAAGCTTTTATAGGACCTGAAAGCTATAATACATAATAACATAGCAAGGGACTGGTCAGGCCATTTTGAAAATATAACATTTTAAGGATGATAATATGGAAGTTAACAATAGTAAACCAATCATTTTAAATGCATTAGAAAAAAAAATATCTTAATAACCATAAAAAAAAACTAAAAAAATAAATAAATAAAAAAAAAAAAAAAAAAAAAAAAAACTATCCTATCATTTGGAATAATGTGCAATGGCCAACAATGTAAAAAAAAAAAACCACATAACAGTGAAATTTCAAAATACACAATATGACATTTATGGTTGTAAAGAGTTTATAAATATTCATTGTATTTGTCAAGCATGCTTTTTATCAAGTTACGTTTGAAAGATTTTAAGTTTTCATCAGTAATAAAATGTTCTGGTAAGTTGTTCCAGCTTTTAGTTCCTCTTGACAAGATACTCTGTTGTGCATGTGATGTCCTGCACAATGGTATACGTAAATCATGTGGTCTTCGGGTTACATTGTAGGGTATTGCTCTAAAGCCAAGGTCTAAAGGTAAAGAGTGTATGGATTTATGTACAAAAAGATTGGTTTGAAGGAGTATGATATCTGGAAGCTTTAATAACTTAAAGTCTCGGAAAATACTGATGGTATGGTCATAACGATTTTTAAAGAACATAACACGTAACAACTTTTTCTGACTAATAAAGAGGCTGTCAATGAAGGTTTTATAGGCACCTCCCCATAAAGATGAACAATATAAAAGATGTGGATATATTAGGGTAAAATAAACTTGTAGTAAACATTTTACATTCAAATAGTGCCTTAGTCTGTAAAGTATGCCTGTGTATAACGATATCCTAGATTTCACCATATCAATATGTTCTTTCCATTTCAACTTACTATCTATATATATCCCAAGAAATTTAAATTCGAAAACCTCATGTAATGATAGATTATTTATCTTTATTTGTGTGTGTACTGGCTGAGTCATAAGGGGACTGGAAACCATAAAGCAAGTTTTATTAATATTTAAAGTTAATTTATTGCTCTTAATCCATTTTGAAACTTTATTTAATTCTTCATTGAATGTAATTGTAATATTTTCAAGATTGTGGCCTTGAATGAAGATTGTGGTATCATCAGCGAAAAGTATGAATTTAAGTTTATTACTGCTACGAATGATGTCATTTATGTATATTAAGAAAAGTACAGGACCAAGAATTGAACCCTGGGGTACTCCACATGTGATGTCATTATAAGGAGATGATGTATTATTATATGATATATATTGCTTTCCATGACTTAAATAACTTTTGAACCAGTTGTGAGCATTACCACGTATTCCATAGATAGATAATTTGTGTAATAAGATTGTGTGAGAAATTGTGTCAAATGCTTTTGTGAGGTCACAAAAAACTGTTATTTGTAGCATTTTATTGTCCAGTGCATTGTAAATGTTCTGACAGATATGGTAGAGAGGAGAGGAGAGGAGAGGAGAGGAGAGGAGAGGAGAGGAGAGGATTACAAATTACAAAGGATTACAAAGGAAACACAAACAGCAACAGACCGATAGGTCCTTACAAGGCTGTTTCCTTTAACTACACTTAGTTAGGAGAGGAGAGGAGAGGAGAGGAGAGGAGAGGAGAGGAGAGGAGAGGAGAGGGCAGGGCAGGGCAGGGAGGGGAGGGGAGGGAGGGGAGGGGAGGGGAGGGGAGGGAGAGGGAGGGGAGGAGAGGAGAGGAGAGGAGAGGAAATGAGAGGAGAGGAGAGGAGAGGAGAGGAGAGAGAGAGAGAGAGAGAGAGGAGAGAGAGAGAGAGAGAGAGAGAGAGAGAGAGAGAGGAGAGAGAGAGAGAGAGAGAGAGAGAGAGAGAGAGAGAGAGAGAGAGAGAGAGACTTTCGTGAAATCATTTTCCATTTTTGTTCTTATTTATAAAGAATACTAAAAAAACGTTCGAAACGCTGTGCTCTCTCGTGTTCCTGTGCATGAAGCAGCAGCATGAGGTGAAGTCTTGACAGTGGGCAGCCACTCATCCCTCGCCGACGCAGTAACAGCGCAACACTTTAGAAATTGAAACACAACACAAATTCAACACAAATTGAAATCCCTTCATGAAGTAAGAGGTATCACGTGTTTTCATATAAATAAAACAGAGTAATACAGCGATGAAATTGTGTGAATTCGTAGCTTTTCGTTGATATATTTTTTTTCCTTGGTTACACCTACATCTAAGCCACTTCCTTATAAAGGCTCATTCACACTGGCGTTTTTTCGGCATTTTTATAGGACGAGAAGGGGTCAGGGTCTGGGGCTGGTGTCATGATCGCAATAGGTTTTCAACAAAAATCACACACCGATCGCTCGGTCTTTCAAGAGACCGACTTCTCGTCCTATAAAAATGCCGAAAAAACGCCAGTGTGAATCAGCCTTAAAGAATTAAAACTTCTCTCGCTCTGTAATTCAACAAATACATGTATGCTAATATATTTTTTGATCATCTACACAAACAGGATTGTGCTGAAAATATATAACTTATGAAATAAGTTATATATAATACTCGTTATTGTTTTTTGGTCAAGTAATGTGTGTGAAAATGTATTGTCAAAAAGTTGTTTAAATATTAAACACTTTTTATACTTGAGTGAGTGACTGCACACAGAGTCCTGTGATATGCGATATTTCTACCAGGTACATAGGAAGCGAAAAGTAATCAGGAAAACAAATAGGGAGACGCCTTCACACTACCTTTTGTTTTGTGCTGATTCAGTTAATGTTTAAAACAAACCTAAACACATCAATGAAAAGTGAGGCTGATCGTATTTATTTAATTCGTCGTTTATTCATGTCCAATCGCCCGTGACTTTTTCATGATAGTCTTGAATTGTTTACATCCAGGAGACGTTGGGATATGAATGTGAATCATAAAGGCATTTTTCACGGAATATAAAATCAATATATCAATGAATGAAACAAAAATACTGAAACCTGCCATAGCACGCGACTCTCACGAAAGATAGATAACTAGACATTCTATAATATGTACATGTTTTTTTCCTTCTTTTTCTGTGTATGTGTGCGCGTGCGTGCGTGCGTGCGTGCGTGCGTGGCGTGCGTGCGTGCGTGCGTGCGTGCGTGCGTGCGTGCGTGCGTGCGTGCGTGCGTGCGTGTGTGTGTGTGTGTGTGCGTGTGTGTGTGTGTGTGTGTGTGTGTATGCGTGTGTGTGTGTGTGTGTGTATTTATTTACCTAGTTGTATTTACCTAGTTGTAACATACAGGAAAAGAGCTATGCTCGTACTGTCCCGTCTCCAAATCTACTATTATCCAGCTTGCCTTTGAAGTCCATGTGTGTGTGTGTGTGTGTGTGTTTTGTGTGTGTTCAGTTTTGTACACTTCAGTGCCGCCTCACTCACTTTCACAGTTTTCCCTGCAGAGATGTCAAAACACAAAATAAAGCCAAGCGAGTCCCTGGAGACCCATAGAGTCGCCGCTCCACTCAGCCTGATAGGAAGCTGGCCTCAGGAGCTCACCTGCAGGAATACCACTAAAGGTTAGTGCATGTAAGAAAACTTCGTTAAAATTGACCCAACTCGCTAATAGAATTGAAATTGAGAGTAAATATCGATCTCTGACCAAGACTTGAAAAGGGCCGTAGGACGAAAAATATGGAGTTGGCCTGCTCTGTTTACTTAGGCGTGTTTTTATGACGTATTTGCTCGAAGTTTGACAGGTCTGCCATCCATCGACGCCTTTTCTTGAACCTCTGCACCTTCCTCTCTCTGTATGCCAATGCATATTACTCCTATATTCCAACGCATATTCCCTGTATTCCAATACATAGCCATGGTAGACCACATCTTCATCTTACATAAGAACATAAGAAAATAAGGAAACTACAAGAGCCCATGAGACCTACACGTGGTAGTTCCTGTAATTTGCCTTTGTAACTCCTAACAATGCAACGTTGAAGTTGCCTTTGCCCAGCCTGCTCAGGGTGGCGCCCTTCAAGTGATAAGATGCAGAGGCGATAGTATCATAGGGCTGTGTTCTTAACATAACCTCAGCCGCGTGTTAGATGTGTGTTTGTAATTCATCCATGGTCTTGTTCACGCGAACCAGACTCCCGATCGCCAATTTTACCCTTCCGGAGCGAGCTAAGAGCTCATTATGACCAATCTTAGGGTAATGCTGGGACCTCACACTCCACACACCCCCATCCCCTTGCCCAAGGGGGACAGTAACCGTTCCAATTTGTCAGTGAAAAATCCCCGGGAGCGAGTGAGAATTCGAACCGGCTAACCACAGAATGGCGCGCCAAAGATGTATCCACTGGACCATCGCGGCGGTTGTGTGTGTGTGTGTGTGTGTGTGTGTGTGTGTGTGTGTGTGTGTGTGTGTGTGTGTGTGTGTGTGTGTGTGTGTGTGTGTGTGTGTGTGTGTGTGTGTGTGTGTGTGTGTGTGTATTCATCTAGTTGTATTTTACAGGGCCTGAGCAACGCTCATGTGGCCCCGTCTCCATATCAACATATTTATCATTCATCCTTAGTGCTTAGTTTTGGCCCCGAAGCCACCACCCCGGAGAGCAGGTCACAAACCCCGGCTAACACCCGGTACCCATTCACTGCTGGGTGGACAGGGGCTCGGGTTGTAAGGAAACAGCCCATGTTTCCGTTCCGCCCGGGGATCGAACCCTGGACTTCTCGGTTGTGAACCGAACGTGCTTCCCCTACACTACGGAGTACCCTTGTGTGTGTGTGTGTGTGTTGTGTGTGTGTGTGTGTGTGTGTGTGTGTGTGTGTGTGTGTTGTGTGCGCGCGCGCATGTGTGTGTATTCATCTAGTTCAGTGGTTCCCAACCATTTTTCTGTCGTTTCCCCCTTCAACCAGTTCAACCATCCGGATTTCCCCCTTCATGTGAAAATAAATAGCCAAAACACAAAATTTACTTGCTTAATAACACAAGTATATAGACACTATCTTCTACAGTATATCTATATATACTTGAAGAAAAGTCAATAGCCGTATTCTAAGACATTTTTTTTCTTCTGTCGACTAAATGCTAGTAATTTAGATGTCCCTCAGGTTAAAGTTCCCCCTTAGAATCCTGAAATTTCCCTAGAGGGGGAAATTTCCCCCAGGTTCGGAAATACTGGTGTATACTGTATACTCAAGTGCCGCTGCCCCAGTCAGTCAGCGTGCCAGCCAAGACGTGCAGCAGCAGCAGCAGCAGCAGCCGCCTGTTTGTGCATCAAGTGGCTGCCGCGTGAGGGGTCGCCACCGGGGTCCAACTCTCTCTAAATATATCCCTCCACCAATTCCAGCATAATCAAGGGTCAATTACCGTAACTCACGCTGCTGGGGGCCATTGTGCCCCGTGAGTGGCCATCCACCACGATAAGGGGACGCCGTGGCCTGTGGCGTGTTGGCCTGCCTCTGTAAGGCGTTATCTACATGCCCCAAAACCCCGTTAGCGCGCCGCTGCTCACAATATGCTTGCTGAGAGACCGTTATGCAGCATGAGTGGTCCTGTCCCTTGTTGAGTGGACATAAAGGCTGCTGAGGCGGCGCCCTTATGTCTCCCGCAGGCGTCGTCTCTTACAAACACACACACACACACACCGTAGGGTAGTGGTAGCACGCTCGGTTCACAGCCGGGAAGTCTCGGGTTCGATCCCCGGGCGATGCGGAGATAGATGGGCTGTTTCCTTAATACCCGAGCCCCTGTCAACCCAGCAGTGAATGGGTACCGGGTGTTAGCCGGGGGTTTGTGACCCGCTTCCCGGGGTGGTGGCTTCGGCCAAAACTTAAGGATAAGGATGAATGATAACATGTTGATATGGAGACGGACCCATACGAGTGTAACCCCTGTAAAATACAACTAGAATATACACTCTCTCTCTCTCTCTCTCTCTCTCTCTCTCTCTCTCTCTCTCTCTCTCTCTCTCTTGCACTATGGGAATATTTTCAACTATTTAAGCTTTTAGCAGCTTATTGCTTTTGTTATTCGTAAAAAAAAAATGTAATTGATATGGCATGCTATACAAAAAATTCTTCTCGGACGGGAATGGGCCCCAGACATAACTACGTCACGGTTTGTTTACATCGGTGCATTGTGGGGATAAGTCGGGATCGCCGCGTGTGGACCTACGAAGGGAAAACTACGGCGATGGAAGAATTTCGAGTTATTTTGCGCGAAATTGATATTCCAGGTGCTATATTACTGTGCTCTGTTCTCGCTGACAACACTATAGAGAAGATCTGAGGTAATGGATGATGTGCAGAGGCTTCTAAACCAAGAAAACAGAGTCATAACAGAGCCTCGTCAAAAGGTAAGCAACTGGTAGGTACGTAATGTGTCCCTACCACTTGCTTATTTCTTAATGAGACTGCTGTGACTGTTTTCCTGGTTTAGAAGCCTTTGCACATCAACCATCACCGCAGGTCTTCTCTATGTTGTCAGCGAGCACGGAAATATAGCACCTGGAATATCAATTTCGCCCAAAACAACTCTAATTTTTTTTATCGTCGTAGTCTTCTCTTTGTAGGTTGTATATATTCATGGTTATGATAGTATTAAAATACCTTATTAATTGAGTTCCTTTTGTTGTCTTTCCTCATAATAAGTAGTGGTACATCATGGTTTAAGTGTTACTTGACGAGCCAATGAATACTCTTGAGTCTATACCAACATTGCAAAATGACAAAAAAAAATTGAAACTAAACCTAACCTAACCTTTACCTAACCTAACCCATACCTAACCGAACCTTTACCTAACTAAAAAAACAAAAACAAAAAAAACTAACCTTTACCTAAAAAAAAAAAAAAATTGCGACAGAAACGGTTAGCAAATTCATTCAAAACACATAAAAACACACCAGAAAAAAATAGTTTCGTCCACCAAAGTGAGTTCGGTGTTCATCTGGACTAATACCAAAGCATATGACAGAGTAGACTGGGAGGGAATGTGGGATGTATTGAAGGGTTAAAGAGTGTGTATGGAGTGAAGTATGTATGTATAACTAAGAAGCTTTTACCTGTGATTATGAATACCTAACCTAACTGACCTTTACCTAAACTAACGGTAACCTAACCTTACCATTACCGTCGGCGAGTTTTCCCGATTTGTGTAGGGACGAGCATTTCAGTAGACGAGAGTACCAGGTACCATGAGGCAAGGATGGGTAATGTCACCGTGGTTATGCAAATTGTTTATGGATGGAGTATTAAGATAAATCAAAGCAAAATCTAACCTAACCATTACCGTCGGCGAGTTTTCCCGATTTGTGTAGGGATAAAAATATCGGTAGACGACAGTACCAGGTACCATGAGGCAAGGATGGGTAATGTCACCGTGGCTATGCAACTTGTTTATGGATGGAGTAATAAGATAAATCAAAGCAAAGGTTGGTGATGTTGGTATAGACTCAAAAGTATTCATTGGCTCGTCAAGTAACACTTAAACCATGATGTACCACTACTTATTATGAGGAAAGACAACAAAAGGAACTCAATTAATAAGGTATTTAAATACTATCATAACCATGAATATGTACAACCTACAAAGAGAAGACTACGACGATGAAAAAATTTCGAGTTGTTTTGGGCGAAATTGATATTCCAGGTGCTATATTTCCGTGCTCGCTGACAACTTAGAGAAGACCTGCGGTGATGGTTGATGTGCAAAGGCTTCTAAACCAGGAAAACAGTCACAGCAGTCTCATTAAGAAATAAGCAAGTGGTAGGGACACATTACGTACCTACCAGTTGCTTACCTTTTGACGAGGCTCTGTTATGACTCTGTTTTCTTGGTTTAGAAGCCTCTGCACATCATCCATTACCTCAGATCTTCTCTATAGTGTTGTCAGTGAGAACAGAGCACAGTAATATAGCACCTGGAATATCAATTTCGCGCAAAATAACTCTAAATTCTTCCACCGCCGTAGTTTTCCCTTCGTAGGTCCACCCGCGGCGACCCAGACTTATCCCCACAATGCACCGATGTAAACAAACCGTGACGTAGTTATGGGTAGGGTCCATTGAGTTGACGGCCGTGAAAAAATAATTAAAAAAAGTATAAAAATGATTAACTCATCATTTTTATCTGCCGGGAAGAGGAACTTTCAATGATGATTGTGAGTTTAATTATTGACTGTAGATTAATAAGCATATACATTGAAAGCAAATTTAATTATTAAAACAAACTTTAACACTGCATTTATTTTAAAAGTTAAGAATGTATATGTTATGTATTCATTTCATTTTTTCATTACAAAATTTTCCGTGAAATGCCAACCGTACTGACTTTTGATGTATGAGGAAATAATTTTTCAATTCTAGTTCTGTAAGCGATATAGACACTTGATATGTTACGAGAGAGAGAGAGAGAGAGAGAAGAGAGAGAGAGAGAGAGAGAGAGAGAGAGAGAGAGAGAGAGGAGAGAGATGAGAGAGAGAGAGAGAGGGGAGAGAGAGAGAGAGAGAGAGAGAGAGAGAGGAGAGAGAGAGAGAGAGAGAGAGAGAGAGAGAGAGAGCAACCACTGTTGATATGTATCAAGTTTCAAGAGTCGTTGCTATATAATATTGCTCGCCCACGTCAGACACATGAAACCAACAATGCTGAAGGCAATGAAATAAATATATAGTAACGTAAAAAAGTACGAAAAGTATTGTTGACCTCGTCAAAGCGTGTTTATCGTGTTTAAAATGTATCATGTTATCATGTCTTTTTTTTTTTTTTTTTTTTTTTTTTTATATCACAAAGGACTGGCCAAAGACACAAAAAGATAACAAAAAGGTCCCTCAGTTCCCAGTCCCTATACAGATGACAGTAAGAGAATGCAGAAATGGAGGTGGGCCAATTTAGTTCGGGAAGTGTCATGTCACTCCTCTCTTGAAAAGGTGTAAGTCGTAGGAAGATGGGAAAAAAAGAAACAGGAAGAGTGTTACAGAGTTTACCAGTGAAAGGGATGAAAAAATAAAGATACTGATTAACTCTTGCATAAGGAAGATGGACAAACTAGGGATGAGAGTGAGTAGAAAGTCTTGTGCAGTGAGGCCGCGGAAAGGGGTGAGGCATGCAGTTACCAAGTTCAGAAGAGCAGTGAGCATGAAAATAACGGTAGAAGAGAGCAAGAGAAGCAACATTGTGGCGGTGATTTAAAGATTGAAGACAGTCAGTCAGAGGAGGGGTGTTCATTGGACGAAACGATTTTGACTCAACCCTGTTTATAAGAGCTGTATGAGTGGATCCCCCCCAAACATGTGAGACATACTCCATACATGGGCGGATAAGGCCCCTGTACAGAGCAAGAAACTGGGAGGGAGAAATAAATGCACGCAGACGCCACAGGATACCTAACTTCTAAGAAGCTGTTTTAGCAGGTGATGAGATATGAGATTTCTAGCTCAGATTTTTAGTAAATAATAGTCCAAGAATGTTCATTGTAGAAGAAGGAGATAGTTGAGTGTCATTGAAGAAGAGGGGATAGTTATCAGGTAGGTTTTGTCGTGTTGATAGGTAAATTAAGTTCGGTTTTTGAGGCATTGAACAAAACAAGGTTTGCTTTGCCCCAATCAGAAATTATAGAAAGGTCAGAAGTTAGGCGCTCAGTGCCATCTCTCCGTGAATCAATTAATTCATGGGATCTCAACCTGGGGTACGCGTACCTCCAGGGGTACGTGAAAGGAGTTTTGGGGGTACGTGACAGGTTTCTAAAAATACTTCGGTTTTGAATAAATGCAAACCTATATCAAGTTTGCCTTCACAACTCAGAACAAGCAAGGCAGGGATTTGCCACAATGTGTGATCTGCCATTAAGTTCTTTCAGAAGCATCCATGAAACCTAGCCTCCTCAAGCGACATTTTTCCAGCTGTCATCCTGAACTTTCTGATAAAGACCCGTCCTATTTTGAGAGGAAGGCACTTGCTCTCAAGCGTATCCGATTTGATCAAAGCGGTCAGGTACATAAACAAAATGAAACTAGCCTCCGTGCCTCGTTTATGGTTGCCCTGAGAGTTGCACAAGATAAAATGCCCCATACAATAGCTGAAACTTTTGTCTTGCCATGCTGCAAAGATATTGTTGGTTGCTTCTTCGGGGAGAATGCGGCACAGAAGTTGAACACTTTGCCATTGTCAAATGATACTGTGCATCGAAGAATATGCGACTTATCAGAGGATGTCAAGCATCAAGTCATTGCGGAAATCAAGGAAGCTCCTCTAGGCATATTTGCAATTCAACTTGATGAATCAACTGACATATCATCTTGTGCCCAGCTGCTTCCCTACACGAGGTATATAAAAGACTCGGACTTTAAAGAAGAGTTTTTATTTTGTCACCCTCTGAAATCTAAAATGACGGGAGAAGACATCTTTGAAGTTGTGTCCAGCTTTTTTGAAAAAGAAGAGCTTTCTTGGGCAAATATGGTGGGATGTACAACAGATGGTGCCCCTGCAATGTTAGGCTGTCGGTCTGGATTCCAAGAAAGGGTGAATACAGCCAACCCCAACGCAAGCAAAATGCATTGTATGATTCACCGCTACGCATTAGCTGTGAAGACCCTACCTCCAGCCCTCCAAACCGTACATGACGATGTTGTAGCCATGGTCAACTTTATTAAAAACAGTCCGTTGAACACGAGGATGCTGCGTCTTTTGTGTCAAGAACTTAATGCTGAGGAAGAATCACTACTTTTTCATACAGAAGTAAGATGGCTATCGAGGGGAAACGTAGTGGCTAGAGTTGCGACATTAAAGGAGAAGCTGAAAGAATTCTTTGACAGGAATGAGAAAGAAAAAACAAAGAAGTTTGTCAACAAGCTGTCAGATAACAGATGGATCACGAAACTGGCTTATCTCAATGATATATTTTATCGCATCAACGCAGTCAACAGATCACTTCAAGGTTACTCGGTAACTATGATTGATTTTGTCGATAAGCTGCGAGCTTTTCAAATGAAACTCAAACTTGGCAAGAAAAAGTCCAAGCGGGTCGGGATGACGTTTTTGAGAATATGAGCGACAGCTTGTCAGCTCTGTGTAAAGATGATGTGGATGAGGTCAGTGTTCTCATTCAGAAGCACTTGGTTTCTCTCAGTCAAGAGTTAGATAACTATTTTCCTGATATCACAGACTTAGATTGCCAACTCATTCGAAATTCATTGAAGATGGACCATAGATCACTTCCAGATGAATTACAAGACGAATTCGTTGACTTTGTCAATGACTCAACTGCAAAAGATTCTTTCGAAAGTTTGTCATTGACAAGATTCTGGTCAACAATGGCGAGTTCTTAACCTGCTTTAGCAAATAAATGTGTACGGAACCTCATGATGTTTCCTTCTACATACCGCTGTAAGCAGGGATTCTCAGCACTATGCTTGATTAAAAACAAGTTACGTTCACGTCTGGCAGTCAAAGACGACATAAGAGTGGCTCTTTCAAAGACTGCCGAGGATTGACTTGTTGGTAGCAAAGAAACAGGCCCAACCATCTCACTGAATTAATATATATTTTCATGCAAGTCATACACAGCGACTTCTCTATGAGTAACACTAGAGTAACTAGTAACACTAGCTACAAGTAACTAGTTACTAGTAACACTAGCTACAAGTAACCAGTTATTGGTATCACTAGCTCACAGTCATACCGATTTGAAAAATACGTTTACTTTAGTTTTATTTGAGTTTTTTTTTATGCTAATCACACACAGTGACTTCCCTGCATGTGAATAAGTAACTAGTTACTAATACATATTTGTGAGGCTTAACAATCAATACTAATTCACAATCAGTGGAATACAATGCCTACTTTAGCTTTATTTTTTTTCATGCTAGTGACGTTAGTCACGCACACAGTCATTTCCCCATGAGTAACTAGTTACCTCCGCCAACGAAGTTGGGGGTAGGTTATGTTTTCACCCCGATCTGTTTGTTTGTTTGTTTGTTTGTTAGTGTACAGGATTTCTCAAAAAGTTACGAATAGATTTGAACCAAACTTGGTATACCAAGTCTATTTGGTATAAGGAAGAACTGATTTAATTTTGGATGAAATCGAATCACAACTGTTGCCATGGCAACCAATTGATGAAATATTTAGTGTACAGGATTTCTCGAAAAGTTACGAATAGATTTGGACCGAACTTGGTATACCAAGTCTATTAGGTATAAGGAGGAACAGAATAAATTTTGGATGAAATCGAATCACAACTGTTGCCATGGCAACCAATTGATGAAATATTCGGGCGAAGGTATGTGCTCTACTGAGTGCACCCCCCCCCCCCCTAGTTATAAACTGTAAATAGCACCACTAGCTCATATTCACAATTATTGGTTAAATGTGTCTGCTTTAGTTCTATTTTATTATTTTTTATGCTATTCACACACACGGTGACTTACCTATCACCGTTACTAGTTACAAGCTGCAACTATATCTGCAAGCAGCACTAGTTCACTGTCACAATGATTGAAAACTGTCTGCTGTGGTTATATTTTAGTAAATGTATTGCTCATAGTGACAGTCACATTGATTGAAAAAGGTTGTCTGCTCTACATCCATTTACTATAAAAACACATTTCAAATATAAAGATCCTATACCTAAAACTCTTATCTCCAATATAATTTATGAATTTGAGTGTTCGAGTTGTATGGCTCGATACATTGGTGAGACGTCGAGAAATCTAACCCATAGGTTCGCAGAACATAAAGGTGTTCGGTTTGTACTGGCCGACCTATTTCTTCCCCTTCTCAATCTGCAATACGCTCACACTCCCATGATCTTGATCACCCATTCTCTATTGATGATTTTAGAATCTTATCAAAGGCAAACTTCTCTAGTGATACTAAATTATTAGAATCCATACCCATCAAGCACTTGTCTCCTGATCGTAATAATCAAGTCACCTCATGCCAATTACATATACTCAAATGATTATCACACTGTTTCGATCGTCCGACTCTCGTTCCAATCGCCTCATAGGAACCGAAATGCTACCTGTAATATCATTGTTCATTCAGTCCTCTGCCAACCTAGACAGCATACACTTCAAGGTTTGTTAAATTATATATTATGTTTTTAGTTTATAGATAATATAGGATTCTTTTATTGTTTTAGATTTTAGCTTTTCAAAAGATGTTAGCTTTTAGCAGTTTTTAGTAATATTTTAACGAATATAATCAGGGCTTTGAAGCGGTTTAAGAAAACGAAAACCGAAACGAACGAAATTATGCTCTGAACAAAAACTGAAACGAAAACGTTATCATATTTACTGTTCCTGAGCAAAAACGCTATTTTAAAATCCCTGTAACCGGTTAATAACGTTATTTTTTCGTTCCATGCCATATTTGGTCACTAATCCATTTTCACTTCCAGTAGCCAAATTATTTAAGTAAATGCATCTGTATTACATACATACATTAATTAAGTCTACTGTATTGGTTCACTTGGCAAGTGACGATGTGGCTTTGTTTCAAATAGTATCATCTGCACCACTTTTCATTTAATTTGTGAAGAATAACTATTTTTTACCTTATATAATTATGAATTTATGTCTTCGTGATATGCATCACGTTCCCTTATTTTATTACACCTTCCAATCGTGTAATCGTTAAACTATTATACTGCACTTTGGTTTAAGAATATGCTTAGATTAATATCCAGTATTCGAAAAGGGATTATATATCGTGAGTATCTGCTTACATTTGTAACTGTGTTCATAGCCTAATAAATGCTTGGTGCGCCGAATTTCGGGTGTGAGTGTCCTAAGTTCGAGTCCTTGAGTACCACATGAGTCATTGACTCATTGATTAGGTTTATTTAATTAGTGTGATGATTACGAATAAAATGTTTTACCTTTACATGATTCATTTTTTACACTGAGTTGATATTTAACCTTTTCA
>JACEEZ010020983.1:0-72500 GCA_016584305.1 Chionoecetes opilio
AATAGTTTAAAAGGGATTTAAAAAAAAATTTTTTGGAAAGGGTTAAAAAACGGGGTTTTTTTAAAAAAAAAAAAGGAAAAATAATTTTCAATCGGTGTCCTATAAGCGGAAATGAAGGTTTTTTGGGTTTGTAAGAGTGTTGATGGGGGTGAGGAATGCCGTTGGGTGGTGGGGGGGGGGGCTCGGAAATGAACCCCAAACTTGTGACAAAAAAAAGACAGTCTTGACGCATTGTGTTGTATAAAGGGTTTTTGAAGAAAATGTTGATGATTTGGACTTGATGTGGTGGAGATGCTGTGAGGCGCCGAGGATCAGTCGCTGGCGTAGTGGAAAATGTGGTGATGCAATAATGATGTAACTATCGATACTTTAGAGCTGTGTTGTGAGTGTGAGTGACGTCATGGTTACTGTGGTTAGTTAGGTGACTATATATTGCTTTGGCTTAGTATGACAATATGATTAGTTATCACGATAAGCGAGAATCAAGATTTTTCTTTTCTTTTTAAATCTGTGCTATAGCGCTGTAGGAAGTGAAGTGACTCCAGGGGTAGGGATGGTTGGTAATGGTGGTTCCCTGAGGGCTGTGATGGTTGGCTCTCGCCCTGGTTGGCGCAGGCAGGGATTTTTATAGTGAGCTGTGATTAGAGGCTCATGCCGCCCCCAAGCCCCGTGCCTCCGACCACTCGCAATCGAAGGTAGAGTTAATGGGCGGCATGTGGGGGTTCTTAGGATACTCAGCAGTGCAGAAAGATCTCAAGTGGATATTCGGCCTCATACAGGGATCCCAAACTCGGGTCCACTGAGCACGCACTCGGAGATGCCTAACCTCACTCTGCTAATGTTGCAAACATGCACGAATTCCCGGCACTTAAAGAGGGTGGAGGCGTGTGAGAGGTGTGAGGAGGAGGCTTGAGGGGAGCCAGGGTGAGGAGACGAAGGAGGCGCTTAACCACCTGAGGTGAGGCCGCACTCAGAGGCGTCAAACGTTTATGCGTTGAAGGAGAAGCCCACCTTTGCGAATTTCAGTGATTTTTTTTGAGCACGAGTGTTTTTTTCAGTGCTTCACCGTCAGCTTGGGAAATGTGAAGAGTTCATGAGAGAATCGCTTACTGTTGAAAAGGACGCGGTGGTGGCGGCGGCGGCTGGCAATGTGGTGATGGTGAACGGCGCGTGCGGCGAGTGTGGTGATGGTGACGCGGCGGCGGCGATTGTGGTGATGTGACGGCGCGGCGGCGGCGGAGTGTGGGATGGTGACGCGGCGGCGGCGGCGAGTGTGGTGATGGTGACGGCGGCGGCGGCGGCGAGTGTGGTGATGGTGACGGCGGCGGCGGCGAGTGTGGTGATGGTGACGGCGACGGCGGCGAGTATGGTGATGGTGACGGCGACGGCGGCGAGTGTGTATGTGACGGCGGCGCCGGCGTATTGTTATTATTCCCATCGATATTGTTAATGCAGAATGCTCATGTTTGTGCTGCGAAGGCGTGAACACACAACACACACACCACACGCACACGCACGCACACGCACGGCACACAACACACACACACACACCCACACACCACAGCCAGAGTGGTCGGATGGAGGCGTCATTGCAAGCTTGATGTTCGGAAAGTGTGTGGTTTTTGAAGCCCAGCTCGGGGGGGTGGAAGAGGCTCGTACAGACATGTTTGGCGAACTCCATGCCAATGAATTACCTGCCACGCACAAAAAAAATTATTTAAAAAAAACCGTGTACAAACGAAAAAGTTGGGCGAAGGCAAAACTTTGAGGTTAGGGAGTATGAGGTGGAGGAACTAGGAGATTAACACAAAGGAACACAAAGTGTGAAGAACAAACAGCAACAGGTCCTGCTGCTCCTGGCAAGGTTGTTTCTGTGATAAAGACATAGCTGTAACATAAATGCTGGCAAGCGTGGGATATCTTAATAGCTGTGACACCCGTTACCCGAGCATAAAGGTTATTTAAAGGCTAACATAAAATGATGAAACAGCTGGGATACGAAAACCAATAGTATAAAAAAACATACCGTAAAATAATGAATAATTAATACACGTGGAAGAGGTGGAATATACCATGCGCAAGTGAACAAGTAAACAAAGGAAGCTTTGGAGAGATGGACAGCGAGAGGATACGAGAGTGAGAAGATTAGGCTCAATCATTGCTGTGTCAAAACCCTGACCGCGCGGAAGCGAGTCAGCACTTCCTCACTGCTCACTGCTCCATCACCAAATTTGTATGTAGACAGGAAGACCAAGATCTATTGCAATTAATTGCTCGGGACTACAGATTTTTTTCAAGAGGACAAGAACGAGGACGAGGACGCTTTTTTTTTTTTTTTTTGAGTGAATAAGAGGTTATCAATTGACGAGGACAAGACGTACAAGTTGTATCATGGGCACAGGAACGGGAGGACAAGATTTTTGAATTTTTATAATGAAGACAAGACGGAGAGGTACAACTAACCGATTCTTAATTTCCAATACTTCCATTCCAGCAAACTCCTTGTCAAACAGCCAGCCAGCCATCACAGCCAGCAGCCAGCCAGCCAGCCAGCCAGCCATTCAGCAGATCAGTCAGATTCTTCACATCTGTACAACGCCCCTGGAGGAACCCCTCTGAGTCAGCAGTACGGAAGGACTTGCCTGTGCTGACTCACAATGTTAGTGAGTTAAACAACATCTAGCTGACCTTACATGAGACATAATTTTTAAAACGCCACTCGTTTACATAAATAACACTAGTGGTGAGATAGATTTTCTTATTTGTTTTGCTTAAATAGCCATGTGAAAGAATTTCAAGTAATAATTTGTAGTTATTGTTCTTTAGATGTTTTAAATATGCTTACCGTAGTATTTCAGAATTTTGTAATCCTTAATAATGGTTAGCTTCCCTTTATATGTAATATATAGATAATATATATATATATATATTATATATATAATATATATATATATATATATATATATATATATATAAATATAATATATATATATATTATAAATATATATATTAAATATATATATATATAAAAATATATAGATTTAAAATATATATATATATATAAATATATATATAATATATATATATATATATAAATATATATATATATATATATTATATATATATATATAATATATATATCTAATATTATATATTATATATATATATATATATATTCAATTCTCCTTCTTGAATTGCCTTAAAAGCCAGAGGTGGAGATAATAGTTAACTTAATTAAAGTTCTACTTAGAATTTATTGACTTAACAAAAGTTAGAATGTGAGTGAATATTTGCTAAGTATGTAAAGTTAGCAGATGTATCCTAGTCTCTGAGGAAGTAGGAAATGACAGTACAGGAAAGTTAACCTTTTTTTTGAAGGATTTAACTCTGAATTGAGGATAACGTATCACTCCGAAATACCTCCGTTTGTAACATAAAATAAACCACTGCACCTCAGATAATCGCCTCTACTAACTCTTAGTCGAATTCTAACAATCCGTTGCAGGTAGTATTTTTTTTTCCACTGCGAAGACTCTTCCTCAGGCCAATAGTGAGTTCTATTTCGCCAAGTTTATCTGCCAGTAAATATTTTTGTCTATGTAAGGATTATTATAACACAAAACTATTTAATTTAGCAGCCAAGTGCTACAGGCATCGTGCAAAAGAGATAATACTGCCATTGGCACTCCTTTATGACATTTTATGTTAGAATACTATTCTAGCTGAAGGGCAGCTCTTATCACTTCTTAGAGATGATTAAATAAATACATTACTCTCTGATAGTGCAAATGAAATAAAAATACATGCATATCTTAAACGTGAAAATTTATATTACAGACCCGGAGTCTTATTTTTATAGCTGAGAAGCCTGTACTCCGTAGATAATAGGTTCATAAGCAGCTCTTATCACTTCTAGAGAATGAGTAAAGAAATACATCTCTCTCTGTAGAATGAAATAACATAACATGCATTATTAACGTGAAAATTTATATTACAGACCCGGAGTCCGATTTATTAGCATTACAAGCTTGAATCTAATCCTTAAGTTGTAAAGAAGCAGGTCGTAAAAATATAAATTAATAAATAAATACTGCAGTGCTATTACTCACGTGGCTCAAGGCCTGCTGGTTTATCTCAGTCCACACTTCGTGTTATAAAGTGAACTACGCGGTAGAGTTTTGCAAAACGGCACTTCTTAATACTCGCAGGGATATTAACACATTACAACAGACTTGAGTTCATTTTTATTCTAATAACTCATGTTAGATTCTGTTGTCAAAATATTTTACCAGTTATTGATGACCTTACAGTTGGACGTTCCTGATATAATCCTGTTAATACACCAAAAACATTTAGTGGATTCCTCTTGCTATGTTGTCATGAAAGCCCTCACCTTTCTATAGGTATTTGTAAGGATTGGCAACACTGAGAAATCGGTAATTAGATACACAACGAGTAACACCGTTAGGTATACATGTCTTTATACCAATGCGGGGACACAATTGTATAAGGGGAGAGCCATATTAGCGTAACTGGTATTATTTATGTGGTAATCTATACTAAGACAGGGTGTCCGAGTGTCTGAGTTAGCTAGCGGATGCTGAGTGCTGACACCTTTTGATGAGGTTATGTTGAGAAGTATCACGCCATGGCCCATAAGAATGGACGGGAGTCAACCCCCCGTGTCTTGATGCAACACGTAGACCACACCTCGCCCCTGGTTCCGGACTGCACGCACAAGTTGTTGTGTGTCATCTCAGGCTCTGCCCAAGGATGATGACGCTTACGAGAGTGCAACAGGCCTGAGAGACATGACCACCGGAAACCTGCCAGTTCCGGGGCACCTTCCTTATATCTGCAACTGGCCGGAGGAGAGACAGGAACACAGAGATCACCAGGAGACGTGTTACCTACGTTACACTCACCACACCTTATGTGTGTCTGTGGTACTCCACACCAGGAGGTGTGAGAGTACCTTGTCACGTCATAAACTGTTCCGGCTCTTGTCTATTAGACAAGTTAGTTTCATGGCCGTAACTTAAACGAATGCGTGACATTAATTAATGTAGTATACGATCTGAATAGGTCCTAGATTATATGTATAAACTTAATTTATCAATTAAGCTTACAGGATGTGTGCGCCTGTCTGTCTGAGGCAACAATAATCTTTTGATGAGGTTATGTTGACGAAGTATCACGCCCTGGCAACTGCATCAGAACAAACTGGTGTCTTAAGCAAACACGTAGGACACTCGACTGGTTCCAGCCTACACACACAAGCTGTGTGTATTTCATTCAGCGCTCTGCCCAGGGATGATGAGCTGACACAGATGCCAACCAGGACTGAAAGACAAGAACACGGAAACCTGTAGATTCCGGCCAAAACTCATATATGCTGCCAATAGGCCGGAGGAAGACAGAAACCAACGGCGGAGCACTGAGCTGTTCGGCCATTCCCTTGGCCGTCGGAACAGTGACTTGTCACTCGCCCTCACAGTGTACAGATAGATAATCTATTGTAATTATTGTTCTTGGTACTTTGTAACAACAAAAGCCTTATAAAACAAACGCTCGACCACTTTTATTAAATACCATTTGAAGTGGTCTGGCTGGACCCCCCCCCGGAAGATACTACCCATCAATCTTACACTTTTGAGGAATCATCCCCTACAGTGGCACCAACATTGTAAGTATTCGTACTCGGGTGACCCCAGTTACCTGTAATAACCATACAGATAGGGTGGTAACATAAATGGTGATAGCGGTGGGATACGAACAATCATAATATTTACAGTACCGTAGAAATAAGAAACAATTAATACACGTGAGGTTGGGAGCGATAGATTGTGGAACAACATGAGTCTGAACGTAGGGGAACAGAGAGACAGAGAGGAGAATTAGTTAAACATTTGACCAGAGGAGGATATTCGTAAATTTAAGAAGTGGAGAAGTCAACAACCACGAGTCTCTCCTGAGTTAACTCAGTCACTACTAACTCAACTCTAATCAGCACTCTTACTAAACACAATGTCGCCACTAGCCTCCCGGTGCAGGTCCTTCTGGCATCCCTGACCAGCCTCTTCCCTCAGCCGCTGGAGCTATAAAATATTTGCCCAACAAGTGCAGCTATTCGCGGAATTTCGGGTACTGATCCAAGATATACGGCCAGGGAATCTATTAGTCTTTGTGGAAGATGTTCATGAAAACTCCTTTGTATGTGAATGAAGGATCAATATCTTCATCCGTTACGCTACAGCTGGCTCACGAGCTTACATTAATGCAAGCAGCCACTTTTACCAAGCCACAAACAAGCCAAAATTATCAGGCTTTTCGGTCAAACTTCTGGAAACATTTGGGAAAATGAAAAAAACAGCTGGTCACAAGGGTGTTAATTTAGCGTAGAACTGTATTGCAGGTAGCGCTGCGTCAAAGGATCTTTTGATGGTCAGGTAGACGCAAACAGAATATCTGCTGATTTCGTTAAGTACTTAAAAGACAATGGTGGACTCAACGGAGACACCATGCAATTACCGATGTAGCAAAGTTTCTGGATTTTTTTGTGTACATGATGTTGCTAAAAGGAAATGTCGAAGGAGCGGTTTATCATTAAACTCCACAACACATGAAAAAACCTCCCACGATTTTGTTCTTAAAATCAAAAACTAAAGTGGAGGAGAAGGATAAGTGATGTGCGTATGCAGCCTCTAATGTCGCATTGACGTTAACCACAATTGATGAGGTGCTCCTGACTATTCCTATGCCGGCCGTGACTGCGTCAGGTAAACCGACCCTTCACTTGCACATATGCCAGCGTGAAGGAAAACACCACTAGCAGGTGTTTAATCGTGTCAAGGATCAGCGTAAAGCAAGAGGAAAGAATATTATCGTGACGCCAGTGGTCCTGTAAATGCTCAATTTACAATAAAACATATTATCAAGATGAGACGGCTCCACCGCGAAGGCAGATGCGACCTAACAAACCACTGCAGTAATACAAACCTATTCCCTTCTCCTTGTGGCGCCCGACAGAAACAATCCATATTGTTCAATCCATGAAAGCACCCATTCACTGATGACTGCTTAACGCTTGTCAAAATGAAAGACAACTTTTCCCGAGGCGTGGAGCCAAAAACGGGCGGTCATCAAAACAAAGAATGACTGACTGACTGACTTAGGAAGAAAAAACATTAAGAAGAAATACTGCAGTGGTATCGGATGATGTTGAGATATATACATCCTTAGTAGCCGCTTGCGTCAAGCCAACATAATGGCTTTGTCAACAAAAATGGGGACGGTTAAAGCATCTTTCGCATGTGGACCTGGCGCGCCGTCAAGTGCTGTCAGAACAAAGGCTTACTTGCACTAAAAAACGTGCGTGCACGCGAACAGGACCAGTCAAAGGCCTTTCGTCCCAATGACATAAATTTAATGGGTGTACTAGCGAGCTTCAACACATTTTAGGTATTGTTCGCCTACAAACAGCTTAGAAAAAGGCACATCTATTATGCGTTGGATTTTATGTCGCTTCCAACTTCTCCTTGCCCCGGATGGGTTGTTAGGGTTGAAATCGCTCAAATCCAATCGTATGGTGATACATCATGAACATCAATATGACAAATTTCAAGAAAAGGCTTTAAGCAATGAATCAACCCATGCGCCTGACTTCGAGTGTGGATCTAAATCGCCAAAGTAATCCTAGGTACTTTACCAGCCCAAACTCAGGCGTTACCTGCCCTTCAGAATGTAAAATTTACCCAAAAAAAGAAATAGGGAGAATTTGGAAAAGTTTGTTAATGCCACGGTATTAGGGGGACCACGAGATACCCCACCGTGTGGCCAGCAATTCCCGTGTCAGTACAAAGCTACCGTAGGGTGTGACATCTGGCTTTGAAAGCCCTAGCAAATAAAAAAGGGACTTAGTTGTGGAATCAACTCTGAGCACGGTTAGTGAGGGACACAAGACTGTCGCCCTTGTATTCATACCATCGACGGTTTCCGATCCAAATTTAAAACAAGGGGTCTCTTAAGGTAAAGCATAGCTATGACGCGTCGGTTGTAGCAGAACCTTGGAACTCCAGCTACTTGTATTGTCTTCAGTATACAATAATACACTCGAAAACAAGCCGGCTCCTGTACAAAACCTTTGATTCACTCGTCACTGTAGTGGGACTATCCTGAATTAAAGCCTACACTGTTAGGACTTTTAACAAATACCGTGATTTTTTGCCATGCAGGGATTGTCAGGCGTTACTGACCAGAACAACACATAACATTAAATTAAAAAATCTGGTACCCAGCCGGTCTATATTCCAGCCTAAACGACTTCCTCACAGTCAGAGGGCAAATAGTCGATGATCAAATAAAAGACAGTTGGAACCGGGTGTAATAAGAAATTCACGATCACGTGGAACTAACCCTTATTTATCGATCCTAAAAAGGGACGGAAGTTACAGGACCTGTAATTGATTTCAGGCGAGTAAATGAAGGACATGAGAAGATAGGTATCCTCTCCCTGTTTTAAGGACTGTTGATGGCTCTAGGAAGGTAATAAACTTTTCAGCAGCCTTGATCTTCTAAGCGGTTACTGGCAAGTTACCGGATGACGCCCATGTCAAGGGAAGTTAAACTGCTTTCAGCACTCCCAGCGGACATTTGAGTGGCATTAGAATGCCTTTCGGACTTATATCAAGAACCTATCACTTTCAAAGAATGATGTAAATACCTTGTTGTGGTATGCAGAAAAATGTATATGCATATCTTGATGATGTGATCATTGTAGTAAGGAGTCAGAGTCTCATTTTGCACTTTCGAGCTTTACTCCTGAAGCTTAAAGAAGGGCAGGTATAAAAGCTAAAATCACAAAGTGGAGTTTCATAAAAGCTAAAATTCCTTCTTAGACATATCGTCGATGAGGGACGGAAATAACACCATGAAGATAAAATTAAAGCAATTCAAAACTTCCGCAACCACAGAGTGTAGACAATGTCGTTTCTTTCATTGGATTGTGGTGGCTATTATCGGCAATTCATTAAAAATTTTGACGCCATGGATCGCCTCTGAACAGATTGTTAAAGAAAGATATACGGTTGCATTTGGAAATGCTGCACATGATAAAAGTTTTCCAAGACGTGAAATTTTCCCTAACCAACGCACCTGTCTTGGCCTTTCCAGATTTATAAGGCTCCTTTCACATGTATACGATGCTTCTGCCCTGGGCCTTGGAGCGGTTTTTAATGCAACCTGACGCAAGCGGTTAAAATTCCGCGTGGTGCATATGCGAGTAGAACCTTAAATCCTGCCGAGTCAAATTACTCTGTCACTCA
This sequence comes from Chionoecetes opilio, assembly GCA_016584305.1. Classification (NCBI taxonomy): domain Eukaryota; kingdom Metazoa; phylum Arthropoda; class Malacostraca; order Decapoda; family Majidae; genus Chionoecetes; species Chionoecetes opilio. Next base: position 9,324 of record JACEEZ010020983.1, read on the forward strand.
TCAGGAGACGCTCGCTGTTGTATGGTCTCCAAACATTTTAGGGCTATTATCCTTTGGATTATGATATAAACTATATTCACAATTCACGCAGCGTCACGAACAATTAAGGGAAGAAACCTTAGCGTAGACTTGCGCGCTGGTACCTAAACATTCAAGAGTTTAATCAACGTTTAAATACGTGCCAGGGTCGAGCCAATGTAGGGTGACGCCTGTCTAGGAATGTACCAAGGATCAGTGGGAGAAGCCCCCCTGTTTTACAAATTTAGCCATTTCAATGAATTAGCCAAGACCAGCGTCAACATGACTGTGGAACAAGGTCATATATGCTTGGAATCAGTGATGAATCAAAATTTACCAAAATTACCCATTCCTTTCTCACAATTTTTTTTTGTCTTAGACGGAGTGCTTTGTAGATATTGGCCTCAAAAAAAGAGATCCTGTGGCACAATTTGTGATTAACCTGAGTTCTATATGTACCTGTGTATTAAAGTTAATTCATTGATGCGGTTATTGCCGGTATCCAGGGAAGGAGCGAAACCTACTGCGGCCGTAGAAGTTAGTTTTGGCCGACCTATGCGTGTAGACATAGACGCGTAGGTAGCAAAGTGTGTGAAACGCGATCAGCACAAAGGGACGGTGCCTAAAGCCAGCACCGATTAGATATCCTCCCCCGAAAGACCATGACGTAGTTACAATAGACCGACTTCAGCTTCCCGCTAGCCATCAGGGTGCCAAGTACCTTCTTAGATGTGTAGATAGATCACTTGTTAGGTACGTTGCAATGCGCCCCATCTAAAGGATAACAACTGCCCGTGCGGTGCTCACGCCCTCATAAGCCAATATATTTTGTCCCTACCGACAACACGAGTATTATTAAGTGAAACGGGGCGAGTTTCGCAACGCACTTCTGAGTGAAATTTGCAAAAATGTTTAATATAAGTCAAACCTTTGTAGCAAACATATCACCCCGCCAGTAAAGGCCTTGTGGAGCGCACCAATAGGAAATCTAAGAAATTTTGCGCCGGTGTCAGTGGGGCTTACAGAAAATTGGGCAGATTGGTGAACCACCTGTACAGCTAGCATAAATAGTAGGTTGCGAGTCAACAGGACAATCCCCGATACATAGGTTTTTGGGATAGAGGAAAAAAGACTCCCGTATGACTTGCTAAGGTAGTCCTCAACAAACCTGTGTATAATATTGAGATTATGCTAAGAGCCAATTACAGGGTTTCTCAAGACATCCATAACGATGAAAAGACAATGCTAGTTCAAAAGTTGCGATTGTGCTCCCAACAACACAAAGCGTTTCTTCTCCTGTGACTGTACAAGTAGGTGACTTTGTAATGATTAAGTACCCGAGAGACACCTCAAAAATTTCTCCTAAATTTGTGGGGACCACGCCTGGTGTTTTAAAACAATTACAATTCATAAGTTGAGAATATTTTGATCCTTGGTTAAATACTTGAGAGGTAGTACCACAGTGACAGACTTAAAAAGGACCAGTGCCAAGCCTGATTAACCTTAGTAGAAACTGCACAGTGAGCATGCTACTCGTCTGATAATGATAACTCAACTCTTCCAACTAACCACCGCATGCTTATAACCTTCACTTGGTCAACAAATAGTGTGTTGCTAATAGCTTGTTTTGTTCCAAACATGTTGCCTTCGTATAACTCTTCACCTGAGCTCTACTCTGGCTCTGGACCCTTCACATCTCAGCCTGAGCCTTCGTTGCCCACTTGGGTTGAGTCTCCCTGGTGGAGGATGTGTTGTAGGTTTTTCTACTCTTTCGTGCAAAGTCGGGACTTACTCAATGACACAATCAATCTGTCCCTAGACAACTACCACGGCCTTGATGTTTCTAAACCGAGCTAAACGGGGATTCATGATGGTATCGGTCAACTGTCACGCATGATATTGGAACGGCTAGGAATGAGGATGTCGAAGAATTACCGTAACAGGTTTAATCAGGCTAGCTTCCATAGCATCAGCAAACAAGAAAGCCATACAGTTAAACGCATGAAAATCGCTAAACTTGAAATGCATGTGAAGGATCTTGCCTTGTATGTTGATAAAACTAAATTTACTTGAACAAGGTGATAGCCAGTTTAAACGACATATATATTTCTATGGAAATTAATCAAATACTGCCCATACTGGACGAAACACAGCTAACTCTCTTTTGCATGATAACGCAATGATAATACAGAACATTGCAGACGCAGGCGTGAAGGGTGACTTCCTCTCTTTTCCCTCAAGGACTTTATCCATGCTTTAGATATTGGAGAAAAAGAATATAAATCAAAAACCCTTGTTTGACTCACGCGGTATTAATCACTACTATCCTTTACTGGAGTCTGTGGCAGACGTCAGACGCAATAGGTCATTCATATACCCTTTCAATCATCGGACATATTGGAAGTTCATCAAATTGACCCGTTTCCTTTGAGGAATGAACATTAATGACTGTAAAACTTGCCTCAATCGATTTTATTAATATCCAAAGACTGCCGTGTACGCGATTGGTCATTTATCTGATTTGCATAATGTAAGTCAGCCATCTAAATGTATTTGGTCCAGCTCGCTCTTTGCCTTTAGCCCTTAACGGGTGGCGTTTGTGAAATTTGCTAACCAGAAAGATGCTTCTATGGCCCTGTCTTTGTGCCTTCTTACTACCCTGGCACGTAAGGAAATATTTCATCGATCATTTTTAGTCATCCACTATTTTTTTTCACAAACTTTCTTTGTGTGTAGTATGCCCTGACGGCACTGAAACAAGGAAAGTGTCAGGTCACTCGCGGTTCTTGTCGCCTGTCATGTGCGCTCCGTCAACCTGACACTAATTCCTTCTACATTCCACCATGGTTTTACTGCGTAATTTTTTAGTAATATTTTTCCCATTGATGCTTGAAATATGTAAATTTCTCTAAAATCAAGTATATTACTAACAGCCTTCCGAGTTCACTTTTTCTAACTCATCGGATTTTACAGCGCTGTACAGGATTTCGCTACCAGTTTACTAACTTCTTATGTACATATCCCTCAATCATTATTCCTATTGTACTTTTTATTATATTGTGATTCCGCTGTGCTGTGTTGGTCCAGAAAGGCCCTCAATTTGTATATGCAACCTTAAAGGGAATATGGACAGCGAAAGTTCGTGACTCCATAGTACACATATAACATGGTTAGGTAAAGGGTCTCTAGCTTCATGGTACTAGTCTAGCCCATCGCGAGGACGCGATATGGGTAGGTGCCCGAGCGGATATTAGGATCTTGAATAAGTATAGATTATATGTATATAACTAATTTATCAATTAAGCTACGGATGTGTGTCGCCTGTCTGTCTGAGGCAACAACATCCTGTGATGCGGTTATGTGACGAAGTATCACGCCATGGCTGCATCAAGACAACATGGGTCTGATACAAACACGTAGAATCGACCTGGTCCACGCCTACACACAAAAAGCTGTGTGTATCATCTCAGCGCTATGCCCAAGGATGATGGGACGATGACACAGATGCAAACAGGCCTGAGAGACATGAACACCGGAACCTGTTAGATTCCGGCCAAAACTCATATAGGCTGCAAAACTGGCGGAGGGAAGACAGAAACCAACGGACGGAAGTCACTGAACTGTTCCGGCCATTCCTTGGCCGTCGGAAACACGTGATTGCACTCGCCCTACAGTGTACAGATATTATATATAGATAATATATATATATATATAATATATCTATTATATATATATATAATATATATATATATATATATATATATATTATATATATAATATAATATATATATATATATAGTATATAGTTAATATTGATTATGGTAGTTTGTAATAACAAAGCCTATAAAACAACCGCTCGAACAATTTTATTAACCTACCACTTGAATAAAAAGTGTTCGAGCGGTTTTTTATAAGGCCTTTGTTATTACAAAATACCAGAATAAATAATTACGATATATATATATATATATATATATATATATATATATATATAATTATATTATATATATATATAATATATATTATTATATATATATATATAGACTATTATAATATCTATATATACTATATATATATTATATATATATATCTGTACACTGTGAGGGCGATACAAGTCACGTGTTCCGACGGCCAAGGGAATGGCGGAACAGTTCAGTGGACTCCGTTCCGTTGGTGTCTGTCGTTCCCTCCGGCCAGGTTTGCCGCATACATGAGTTTTGGCCGGGATCTAACAGGTTCCGGTGTTCATGTCTCTCAGGCCTGTTGCATTCTGTGTCAGCGTCATCATCCTTGGGCAGAGCGCTGAGTGATACACACAGACTTTTGGTGTAGGCTGGAAACCAGGTCGAGGTGTCTAACGTGGTGTATCAAGACACCAGGTTGTCTTGCTGCAGGGCCATGGCGTGTACTTCGCAACATAACCTCATCAAAAGATGTTGTTGCCTTCAGACAGACAGGCGACACACATCCTTGTAGCTTATTGATAAATTAGTTATATACATATAATTCTATACTTATTCAAGATCCTAATATCGCCCGGTTCAGCATACCATATCGCGTCCTCGCGAGGGTAGACTAGTACCTAACTAGAGACATGTACCTAACCATGTTATATGTGTACTATGGAGTCCACGACTTCGCGTCCATATTCCCTTTAAGGTGCCATACAAATTGAGGGTTTCTGGACAACACAGCACAGAGGAATCACAATAAATAAAAAAGTACACTTAGGAATAATGATTGAGGGATAATGTACATAAGAAGTTAAGTAAACTGGTAGGGAATCCGGTACAAGCAGCTTTAAATCCGATGAGTTAGAAAAAGTGAATCGGAAAGGCTGTTAGTAAATACTTTGATTTTAGAGAAATTACATATTTCAAGCTATCAATGGGAAAATATTACTTAGATAAAATTACCAGTAAAAAACCATGGTGGAATGTAGGAAGGGGAATAGGGTCAGGTTGAACGGAGGGCACATGGGACAGGCGACAAGAACCGCGAAGTGACCTGGACACTTCCTTGTTTTCAGTGCCCGTCAGGGCATTACTACAAACCACAAAGCAGGTTTTTGTTGAAAAAAAAATAGTGATGACTAAAAAAAGATCGATGAAATATTTACTTACGTGCCAGTGAGTATAAGGGCACAAAAAGACAGCGCCATAGAAGCATCTTTCGGGTAGCACAATTTCACAAACTCCAACCCTGGTTTTAAGGGCAGAAAGGGCAAGAGCGAGGCTGGACCAAAATACATTTAGATTGTCTGACTTACCATTTATGCAAATCAGATAAATGACCAATCGCGTACAACGGCACGTCTTGGATATAAAGTAATCGATTGAGGGGCAAGTTAACAGTCATTAAATGTCTCATTCACTGCAAAAGGAAACGGTTCAATTGATGAACCTCAAAATGTCCGATGATTGAAAGGGTATATGAATGACTATTGCGGTCTGACGTCCAGCACAGACTCCAGTAAGGGATAGTAGTGATGCATACCGCGTGAGTCAAAAACAAGGGTTTTGATTATATTCCTTGGCTCCCAATAACTAAAGCATGGATAAAGTCCTTGGACAGGGAAAAAGAGAGGAAGTCCACCCTTCCACGCGTTGCGTCTGCAATGTTCTGATTATCATGAGTTAGCATGCAAAAGAGAGTTAGTGGTCCCAGTATGGGCAGTAGTTGATAATTCCCTAGAAATAATATGTCGTTTAAACATGGCAGCACCTTGTTCATAGTAAATGTAGTTTATCCAACATACAAGGCAAGATTCATTTCACATGGCATTTCAGCTTAGCGATTTTCATGCAGTTGTAAACTGTATGGCTTTCTTGTTTTGCTGATGCTATGGAAGCTAGGATTAAACTGTTACGGAATTTTCTACATCCTCATTCATAGCCTTCCAATATCATGCGTGACAGTTGACCATATACCATCAATGAATCCGTTAGCTCGGTAGAAACATTCAAGGCCGTTGGTAGTTGTCTAGGGCAAGATGATTGTGTCATTGAGGTAAGTCAGAGGCACGAAAGAGAGAAAAACCTACAACACATCCTCCAACCAGGGAGACTGAACCAAGTGGGCAACGAGCTCCAGCTGAGATGTGAAGGGTCCAGAGCCAGAAGTAGAGCTCATGTTGAATGAGATATACGAAGGCAAACATGTTGGAACAAAAACAAGTATTAGCAACAAAACTATTTGTTACCAGAGGAAGGTTATAAGCATGCGGTGGGTAGTTGGAAGCGTTGAGTTTCATTAGTCAGACGAAGTAGCATTGCTCACGGTCAGTTTCTACTAAGGTTAAATCAGGCTTTGCCACTGGTCTGTAGTCTGTCACTGTGTACTACTCCAAGGTATTGAACAAAGGATCAATATTCTCAAACTTATGGACCTTGTAATGTTTTAACACCAGCGTGGGTCCACCAAATTAGTGGAGACAATTTGAGTGCTCTCGGGGTACTTTTAATCATTTACACAAAGTCACCTACTTGTACATAACAGAAGAAGAAACGCTTGTGTTGTTGGGAGCACATAGCAACTTTTGAAACTAGCAGTCTGGTCTTTACTCTTTATGGATGTCTGAGAAAAAAACCTGTAAGTGGCTCTTAGACATAATCTCCAAATATACACAGGTTGTTGAGGAACTACCTAGCCAGTCAAAGGGAAGTTTTTCTCTATCCCAAAAACTATGTAATAAGGGGATTGTCCTGTTGACTAGCAGACGCTACTATTATGCTAGTGGTACATGTGAGTAACAATCTGCCCAATTTCTAGTAAGCCACTGACAACCGGGCGCAAAATTCTAGGATTTTCCTATTGGTTGCGCTTCCACAACGGCGTTGGGGGGGGGGACCGTTACTGGCGGGGTGATAGGTTGCTACAAAGGTTTGAATTTATATTAAACATTTTGCAAAATTTCACTCAGAAGTGCGTGCGAAACTCCGACCTTGTCACTTTAATAATACTCGTGGTGCGAGTAGGGACAAAAATAGATTGGCTATGAGGGCCGTGGCAAACCGCACGGGCAGTTTTATCCTTTAATGGGGCCATTGCAACGTACCTAGACAAGTGATCATATCTACACATACTAAGTAGGTATTGAACCACCTGATGGCTAGCGGGAAGCTGAAGTAGGTCATTGCAACTAACGTCCCATGTCGTTTCCGGGGGAGGATATTCTTAAAATCGGTGCTCTGGCTTAGGCACCGTCCTTTGTGCTGAGCGCCATTTTCACACACTTTGCGACATACGCGCTATGTCTACACGGAGGTGGCCAAAAATAACGTCTACGGGCCGCAGTAAGGGTCGTCCTTCCCTGGATGACCGCAATAACCGCACATGAATTAACTTTAATACCACAGGTGACATATGACTCAGGTATCACAAATTGTGCACAGGATCTGCTTTTGTGAGGCCAATATCTTACAAAGCACTCCGTCTAAGGACAAAAAAATTGTGAGAAAGGAATGGTTAATTTGGTAAATTTGATTCATCACCTGATTCCAGAGCATATATGGAACTTGTCCACAGTCTGTTGACGCTGGTCATTGGCAATCATGAATGGCTAAATTTGTAACACAGGGGGGGCTTCTCCCACGGATCCTACTGGTACATTCCTAGACAGGGCGTCAGCGCTACATTGGCTCGACCTGGCACGTATTTAAACGTGGATTTAAATTCTTGTAATGTTAGGTACCAGCGCGCAAGTCTACCGCTAAGGTTTCTTCCCTTAAATTGTTCGGTGACGGTGCTGTGATCTGTAAATATAGTTATATCATATCCAAAGAACTATCCCTAAAATTTTTGAGAGCCAGACAACAGCGAGCGTCCCTGATTGAGTGACAGAGTAATTTGATCGGCAGGATTTAAGGTTCTACTCGCATATGCAACCACGCGAATTTTACCGCTTGCGTCAGGGTGCATTAAACCGCTCCAAGGCACAGGGGCAGACGCATCCGTTATACAGATGAAAAGGAGTCTTATAATCTGGAAACGCCAAGGACAGGTTGCGTGGTAGGGAAAAATTTCAAGTATGAAACCTTTATCATGTGGCAGCATGTCCCAATGAAACCGTATATCTTTCTTAACCATCTGTTCAGAGGCGATGCCATGGCGGGCAAAATTTTAATTGAATTGCCGATAATAGCCAACACAATCCAATGAAAGAACGGACATGTCTACACTCTGTGGTTGCGGGAGTTTGAATTGCTTTAATTTTATCATTCATGGTTGAGTTTCCGTCTTCCTCAATCGACGATATGGTCATAAGAAGGAAATTTTAGCTTTAGAAACTCACCACTTTGTGATTTTAGCTTTTATACCTGCTTTCTTTAAGCTTAAGGAGTACAGTTCGGAAAGTGCAAAAAATGAGACTCTGGCTCCTTACTACAAATGATCACATCATCAAAGATATGCATATACATTGTTTCCTAGCATACAGCAAACAAGGTATTTATTCATTCTTGAAAAGTGATAGGGGCTGATATAAGCCCGAAAGCATGCAAGCCACCAAAATGTCCGCTGGGAGTCTGAAAGCAGTTACTTCCCTTGACATGGGCGTCATCGTACTTGCGAGAGTAACCCTAGAAGATCAAGGTACTGAAATAGTTTATACCTGGTCCTAGAGCATCAACAAGTCAATTAAAACAGGGAGAGGATTACCTATCTTCCTCAGTTACTCATTTCTCGCCTGAATCAATTACAGGTCTGTAACTTCCGTCCTTTTTAGGATCGAGAGAAATAAAGGCCGTGAGTTCACGGGTGATCCGGAATTTCTTATTAACACCTGTTCAACATGTCATTTATTGATCATCGACTATTTGCCTTCTGACTGTGAGGAAGTCGATAGGCGGAATATAGACCGGCTGGGTACAGTTTTAATTTAATGTTATGTGTTGTCGGTCAGTAACGGCCTAGACAATCTCCTGGCATGGCAAAAACATCACGGTCATTGTTTTGTAAAAAGTCCTAACAGTGAAGGACTTTAATTCAGGATAGTCCACTACAGTGACGAGTGAATCAAAGGTTGTACAGGAGTCCGGCTGTTTCTCGAGTGTATTTATTGTATACTGAAGAAATACAAGTAGTGGGAGTTCCAAAGGTTCTGCTACAAACGACGCGTCATAAGCTAAATGCTTTACTTAAGAGGACCCCTTGGTTTAATTTTGATCGGACCGTCGATGAGTATTGAATACAAGGGCGGGACAGTCTTGTGTCCCTCACGAAACCGTGCTCAGAAGTTGATTCACAACTAGTCTTGTTATTGACTAGGGCCTTTCAAGCAGATTGTCACACCTACGGTTAGAGCTTTGGGGACTGACACGGAATGTGCAGGCAACACGGTTGGGGTATCTCGTGGCCCTAATACGTGGCATTAAACAATCTTTCCAATTTTCCCTATTATTTTTTTGGGTTAGAATTCTTACATTCTGAAGGGCAGGGTACGGCCTGAGTTTGGGCTGGTAAAGTACCTAGTTTACTTTGCGATTTAGTCCACACTCGGAGTCAGGGCGCCAATGGGTTGATTCATGCTTGAAAGCCTTTTCTTTGAAATGTGATCATATTGATGCAGGATTATCACCATACTAATGGATCTTGAGCGATTTCAACCACTAACAACCCATCCGTGGGCAAGGAGAAGTTGAAGCGACATAAAAATCCCCCCAAACGCATAATAGATGTGCCTTTTCCTAAGCTGATGGGTAGGCGAACAATACCTAAAATGTTGAGAGGCTCGCTAGTAACACCCATTTATTAAATTTAGGTCATTGGACCCGAAAGAGGCCTTTGACTTCCGCGCGACGCACGTTTTAGTGCAAGGTAAGCCTTGTCTGACAGCACATTGACGGCGGGCGCCAGTGTCCACGGCAAAAAGATGCCTTTTTAACCGTCCCATTTTTGTTTGACAAAGCATTATGTGGCTGACTGCAAGGCGGCCTTACTAAGGATGGATATATATCAACATATTCCGAGACCACGCAGTATTTTTCTCTAATGATTTTTCTGCCTAAGTCAGTAAGTCAGTCATTCTTTGTTTTTGAAGACCGCCCATCCCCGGCCTGGGAAAATTGTCTTTCATTTTGACAAGCGTTAAAGCAGTCATCAGTGAAATGGGGGTGCTGTCATGGATTTGAACAATATGGATTGTTTCTGTCCGCGCCACAAGGAGAAGAGGAATAAGGTTTGTATACTTGCAGTGTTGTTAGGTCGCATCTGCCTTCGGTGGAGCCGTCTCATCTGATAATAATGCTTATTGGTAAATTGAGCATGTTACAGGACCACTGACGTCACGATAATTATTTTTTCTCTTGGCTGTACGCTGATCCTTTGGACACGATTAAAAAACACCTGCTAGTGGTGTTTCCTTCACGCTGCAGATGTGAAGTGAAGGTCGGTTTACCTGACGCAGTCCAGGCCGCATAGATGAGTCAGGAGCCCACCCATCAATTGGGGTTAACGTCATAGGACATTAGAGGCTGACATACGCACATCACTATCCTTCTCCTCCACTTTAGTTTTGATTTAAGAACAAAATCGTGGAGTTTTTTCATTGAATGTGTGTAGGTAATGATAAACTGCGCCTTCGACATGGTCCCTTGTAGCAACATGTCAGTACACAAAAAAATCCAAGAAACTTGCATACATCGGGTAATTGCATGGTGTCTCGTGAGTCCACCCATTGTCTTTTAAGTACTTAACGCAAATCAGCAGATATTTTCTGTTTGCGTCTACCTGACCATCAAAAAGATCCTTGGACGCAGAGCTACCGGCAATAGTTTCTACCGCTAAATAACACCTTTGACCAAGCTCTGTGGTTTTCATTTCCCAAAATGTTTCCAGAAGTTTGACCGAAAAAGCCTGATAAGTTTGTGCCTGTTTTGGCTTGGTAAAAGTGCTGGCTTGCATTAAATGTGAAGCTCGTGAGCCAGCCTGTAAGGCGTGAACGGGATGAAAGATATTTGATCCCCTCATCACATACAAAGGAGTTTTCATGACAATCTTCACAAAGATAAATATCCCTGGCAGTATTAGTTGGATCAGTACACGGAAAAATCCGCGAATGCTGCACTTGTGGGCAATATTTAATAGCTCCAGCGGCCTGAGGAAGAGGCTTGTCAGGGATGCAGAAGGACCTGCACCGGGAGCTTAGTGGGGAGACATGTGTTAGTAAGAGTGAATGAGTTAGAGTTGAGGTTAGTTAGTGACTGAGTTAAACTCAGGAGAGACTCGTAGGTGGGGACTCCACTTCTTAATTTACGAAAATCTCTCTGGTAAATTTTAACTAATTCTTCCTCTCTGTCTCTTGGCTCACGTGTCAGATCATGTTGTTCCACAATCTAGCGCTCACCTCACGTGATTTAATGTTCATATTGTACGGTACTGTAATATTATTGATGTTCGTTATCCCACCGCTATCACCATTTATGTTACCTTATCTGTATTGTTATACAGTTAACTGGGGTCAACGAGGTAAGAATACTTACAAGTGTTGGTGGACACTGTAGGGGATGATGCCTCAAAAGTGTAGATTGCTGGGTAGGAGTCTTTACGTCCTAGCCAGACACTTCAATGGTAGTTTAATTAAAAGTGGGTCGAGCGGTTGTTTTAAAGGGCTTTGTGTTACAAAGTACCCGAACAAATAATTACCAATAGAGATATATATCTTTACAACTGTGAGGGCGAGTGACAAGTCCGTGTTTCCGACGGCCAAGGGAATGCCGGAAACAGATAAGTGACTCGTCCGTTGGTTTCTGTCTTCCCCGGCCAGTTGCAGCAATATGAGTTTTGGCCGGAATCTAAAACAGGCTTCCGGTGTTCCATGTCTTTCAGGCCTGTTGCATATGTGTCGCCTCATCATCCATGGGCAGGAGGCTGAGATGATACCACACAGCTTGGTGTGTGTAGGCTGGAACCAGTCGAGGTGTCTACGTGTTGCATTTAAGACACCAGGTTGTCTTGATTGCAGGCCAGGGCGTTGGATACTCCTTCGTCACATAACCTCATCAAAGATATTGTGCCTCAGACAGCAGGCGACACCACATCCGTAGCTTAATTGAATAAATTAGTATTATACATATAATCTAGACCCATAAGGATCCTAATAAATACATTAATTAATGTCACGCAGTTCGTTACAAGTTAGCGGCCAATGAAACTAATGTCTAATAGACAGAGCCGGGAACAGTTAATTGGACGTGACAAGGTACTTTCTAACAACCTCCTGGGTGTGGAGTAACGCACAGACACACATAAGGTGCTGGTGAGTAGGAACGTTAAGGTAACACGGTCTCCTGGTGATCTTGTGTTTCTGTCTCTCCTCCGTGCCAGTTGCAGCATATAAGGAAGTGCCGGAAAATGGCAGGTTCCGGGGGTCATGTCTATCAGGCCTGTTGCACTCTCGTAAGCGAGTCATCATCTTGGGCAGAGCGCTGAGATGACACGCACACGACTTGTGCGTGCAGTCCGAACAGGGGCGAGGTGTGTCTACGTGTGCATTCAAGGACACCGGGTTGACTTCCACGTTCTTCTTATGGGCCATGGCGTGATATTCGTCAACATAACCTCATCAAAAAGGTGTCAGACTCAAGGCATCCGCTAGGCCGACACTCAGACACTCGGACACCCTGTCTTAGTATAGATTAACACATAAATATATAACCAGTACGCTAATATGGCTCTCCCCTTATAACAATGTGTTCCTCGCCTTGAGAAAGACATGTATACGTAACTGGTGTTTGTTACCTCGTGTGATCTATACCGATTCTCAGTGTTGACCAATCATTACAAATACCTAATAGATGTGAGGGCTTTCATGACAAAATAGCAAAGAGGAATCCCACTAAATGTTGGGTAGTAACAGTAGTATATAAGGACAGTTACACTACGGTCATCAATAAACTGGTAAAATATTTTACAACAGAATCGAAACATGAGTTATTAGAATAAAACTGAACTCAAAGTCTGTTAGTAATGTGTTAATATCCTGCAGAGTATTAAGGAAGTGCGTTGCCAAACTATACCGCGTAGTCAACTTAATAACACGAAGGTGGATTGAAGATAAAAAACAGCAGGGCTTGAGCACGTGAGATAATAGCACTGGCAGTATTTATTTATTATTATATTTTAAGACTGCTTCTTTAAATTAAGGAGTAGATTCAGCTTGTAATGTAATAAAATCTGACTCCGGGTCTGTAATATAATTTTCACGTTTAAGATATGCAGTGTATGTATTTCATTGAATATCAGAGAGGATTTATTATTAATCATCTCTAAGAAGTGATACGAGCTGCTTATGAACCTATTATCACGGAGTACAGCTTCTAAGCTAATGTAAAAATATAGACTCGGGTCTGTAATATAAATTTTCACGTTAAGATATGCCTCGTATGTTATTTCATTGGCATATCAGAGAGTTAATGTATTTATTTAACATTCTCTAAGAAGTGATAAGAGCTGCACTTCAGCTAGAATAGTATTCTTAAACAATAAATGTGCATAAGAGTGCAAGGGGAAGTAATAATTCTCTTTTGACACGGAGTGCTGTAGCACTCGGCTGCTAAATTAATAGTTTTTGTTGTTGATAATATCCTGTACATAGACAAAAATATTTCCTGGCAGATAAACTTGGCGAAATAAGCATCACTAGTGGCCGAGAAGAGTCTTCGGCAGGGCAAAAAAAAAATACTACTGCAACGGAGTGTGTTAGAATTCGACTAAGAGTTAGTAGAGGAGATTATCTGAGGTGCAGTAAGGTTATTTTATGTTACAACGGAGGTATTCTGAGGTGATTTAACAGTTATCCCTCAATTCAAGAGTTAAATCCTCAAGAAAAGGTTAAATTCCCTGTACTGTCATTTCCTACTTCCTCCAGAGACTAGGAGACATCGCTATAACTTATACATACTTTTTAGCAAATAATTCACTACATCTAACTTTTGGTTTAAGTCAATAAATCATAAGTAGAACTTTAATTAAGTTAACTATTAATTCTCCCATACTCCTGGATTTTAAGGCAATTCAAGAAGGTAGAATGAACTATATATATATATATATATATATATATATATATATATATATATATATATATATATATATATAAATATATATCTATATTTATATATATATATATATATTTATATATTATTTATATATATATATAATATATTTATATATATATTTATATATATATATATTATATATATATATTTATATTATATATATATATATTAATATATATATATATATCTATATATATATATATATATATATAATTATATAATTATATTATATATTATATATATTTATTAATATAAGGGAAGCTAAACAAATTATTAAGAATGACAAAAATTCTGAAATACTAGCGGTAAGGCATATGAAAACATCATAGAAAAATAACCAACAAATTAATTACTTGAAATTCTTGCACATGGCTATTAGCAAAAAACCAAATAAACGAAAAATACATATCTCACCACTAAGTGTTATTATGTAAACGAGTGGCGTTTTAAAAATATGTCTAGTTAAGGTCAGCTAGATGTTGTTTTACCACTAACATTGTGTAGTCAGCACAGGCAGTCCTTCCGTACGATGAATCAGAAGGGGTTCCTCCAGGGGCGTTGGTACAGGATGTGAAAGAATGCTGATGAGTATGGATGGGAACGGCTGGCTGGATGGACTGGCTGGCTGCCTGGCGGTGAGGCTGGCGGGCTTTTGACAAGGAGTTTGCTGAATTGGAAGTATTGGAAAATTAAAGAATCGGTTAGTTGTACCTCTCGCGTCTTGTCCTTCATTATAAAAATTAAATCTTGTCTCCCGTCTGTGCCATGATAAAAAACTTTGTACGGCTGGGCCTTAGTCCAACTTGATAACTCTTATTCCACGCGCAATCGTCCTCGTTCTTGTACTCTGAAAAAAATCTGTAGTCCCAGAGCAATTAATGCAAGAGAATCTTGTCTTCCTGTCTAATACAGATTGGTGGTGGATGGAGCAGTGTGGCAGCAGTGAGGAAGTGCTGACTCGCCTTCCCGCGAGGTCAGGTTTGAACACAGCCATGATTGAGCATTTCTCACTCTCGTATCTCGCGCTTGTCTCTCTCCCAAAGCTTCCTTTGTTTACTTGTCACTTGCTCATGGTATTATCCACCTCTCAGTGTATTAATTATTCATATTTTACGGTGTATGTTTTTATACTATTGGTTAGTCGATCCCAAGCGTTCATCATTTATGTTAGCCTTTAAATAACTTTAGGCTTACGGGTAACGGGGGTCACAGTATTAAGATATCCCAAACGCTTGCCAGCATATATGTTACAGCTAGTGTACTTTATCACCAAACAACCTTGGCCAGGATCAGCAGGGACTGTTTGCTGTTTTGTCTTCCTTTGTGTTCCTTTGTGATAATCTCCTAGTCCTCCAACCTCATTACTCCTAACCTCAAAGTTTTGCCTTCGCCAACTTTTTCGTTTGTACACGGTTTTTTTTTTAAATAATTTTTTTTGTGCGTGGCAGGTAATTCATGGCATGGAGTTCGCCAAACATGTCTGATAAAGAGCCTCTTCCACCCCCCCGAGCTGGGCTTCAACCACACACTTTCCGAACATCAAGCTTGCAATGACGCCTCCAGCCTGACCACTCTGGCGGGTTGTGTGTGTGTGTGTGTGTGTGTGTGTGTGCGTGCGTGTGCGTGCGTGTGCGTGTGTGTGTGTGTGTGTGTGTTCACGCTTCGCAGCACAAACATGAGCATTCTGCTTAACAATAATCGATGGAATAATTAAGACCAAGACGCGACAGCCGCCGTCACACATTACCACCACTAGCCCGCCGGTCGCCGTCACCATCACCATACTCGCCGCCGTTCGCCGTCACCACTTTCACACACTCGCCGCCGCCGCCGTAACCACACAGACACTCGCCGCCGCCGCCGCCGTCACCATTCACCACACTCGCCGCCGCCGCCCGCCGTCACCATCACCACACTCGCCGCCGCCGCCGCCGTCACCATCACCACAATCGCCGCCGCCGCCGTCACCATCACCACACTCGCCGCCGCCGCCGTCACCATCACCACACTTGCCGCCGCCGCCGCCACCACCGCGTCCTTTTCAACAGTAAGCGATTCTCTCATGAAACTCTCAAATTTCCAAGCTGGACGGTTTGAAAGCATGAAAGAAACACTCGTGGCTCTCACTGAAATGCTCAAAGGTGGGCTTCTCCTTCAACGCATATTTAAAACGTTTGACGCCTCTGAGGGCGGCGCCCTCAGGTGGTTAGGGGCGCCGCCTTCGTCTCCGTCACCTGGATCCCCTCAAGCCTCCTCCTCCACCTCTCACACAGCCTCCACCCTTTTAAAGTGCCGGGAATCGTGCATTGTTGCAAAGTAGAGAGTGGTTAGCATCTCCGAGTTGGGCGTGCTCAGTGACCGAGTTGATCCCTGATGAGGCGAATATCCACTTGAGATCTTTCTGCAACTGCTGAGTAGCCTTAAAGAACCCCCACATGCCGCCCATTAACTCTACCTTCTATTGCGAGTATGGATCGGAGAGGACACTGGGTGGGGGGGCGGATGAGCCTCTAATCACAGGCGTCACTAGAAAATCCTGCCTGCGCCACCAACGGAGCGAGAGCCAACCATCACAGCCCCACATGGGAACACCAGGACCCAACCATCCTACCCTGGAGCGTCAATCACTGCCTACAGGGGGCGCTATAGATACAGATGTAAAAGAAAAAAAAATCTGAATTTCTCTTTTACGTGATAACTAATCAATATTGTCATACTAAGCCAAAGCAATATTATAGTACCTAAACTACCACAGTAACATGACGTCCTCACACTCACAAAACACAGCTGCTAAAGTATCGCTTAAGAATTCCATCATTATTGCCATCACACTATTTCACAGTACGCCAGCGATGATCCTCTGCGTTCGGCCTTCACTAGCATCTCACACATCAACACTCAAGTCCACAATCATCAACATTTTCAACACCTTTCATACGAAACACAATGCTGTCAAAGACTGTCCTATGTTTGTTCATCAAGTTGGAGTTCAACGAAGCTCCCCCCCCCACCACCACAACGTGCATTCATCAACCCTCATCAACATCTTACAAAAACCAAAATACCTTCTATTTCGCCGCCATTACTAGGTACACCGATTAGTTATTTTCCTTTTTTACGTCCTTATCTTCAATATAAGTCTCATCTATGTTTTTTACTTAATGAAGAAAGAACTGCACAGCTCGCAAAGAACTATTAATCTTCACCCTATCAGTATCAAACTTCACGCCATTGTTTGCGTCTTTCATAGTTCCCTTGTCCAAAAGGCTTACGTACACAAACACACCCTTGACTGGCAAGCCTCGAAACGGGTTGACTCTATACGTTCTAAAGACAAATCGATGCCCAGACACATATATTCTATCAATCATAGATATCATCATTCAACCAGAATATACGAATATATATATATATATAAATTTTATCATCAACCAAAATAAGTACCACCCATATAGATCATCAACCAAGATTATATAACACACATATTAGATTCATCAACCAAGATATATTACCAACCATATAGATCATCAACCAAGATATATTTCGACCATATTGTCATCAACAAGATATATTACCAACCACGTATAGATCATCAACCAAGATATATTACCACCCATATAGACATCTACACAAGATATATTACCAACCATATAGATCATCAACAAGATATATTACCAAACGATATAGATCATCAACCAAGATATATTACCAACCATATAGATCATCAAAACCAAGATATATTACCAACCATATAGAGCATCAACCAAGATATATTACCAACCAGATAGATCATCCACCAAGATATTACCAACCATATAGATCATCCACCAAGGTATATTTACCAACCATATAGACCAGTAAGACGCCTTTAATCGAGAGGGACGAGCGAGCCAGTAGGAAACCCGACGCAGCGTGAGCACGTGCGCACGTGCGGCAGTCACCCGTAGTTTGACTGTGTGACATTGCTAGGTCTGTGGTCTCAAACCACACACCAAATTCCACACTTTAGTCGGTACAGCCGTTTCTCAGCTATAGCAAGATAACGTTAGTCTGCCACCCTCAACGCGGCACACGCACACGCATGCTGACCCCGCACGTGGAGACAAAAAACCTGTCAACACAAATAGGGATTGAATGGAGAGTATCAGCATGGCGAAGACGCTTGTTCAATCGAAGGCGGATCCCAAAAGATTCTAAGATCCTGAAAAGCGTGATGGTCGGTCGGGGGTCGGTCGGCCGTTTCTATCCGAAAAATCCCGTATCAGTGAGGGACTAACGAGGCGCTTCGCGCTCGCTCGTAATCAACACCCAAGATATATACCAACCT
This sequence comes from Chionoecetes opilio, assembly GCA_016584305.1. Taxonomy (NCBI): domain Eukaryota; kingdom Metazoa; phylum Arthropoda; class Malacostraca; order Decapoda; family Majidae; genus Chionoecetes; species Chionoecetes opilio. The sequence continues at coordinate 27,723 of JACEEZ010020983.1, forward strand.
ATAGATCATCAACTAAGATATATTACCAACCAGATAGATCATCAAACCAAGATATAGTACCAACCATTATAGACCATCAAACAAGATATATTACCAAACCAGATAGATCATCAGCAAGATATATTACCAACCATATAGATCATCAACAATATATATTACAACCAATAGATCATCAACCAAGATATTTACCAACAATATAGATATCAACCAAGATATATTACCAACCATATAGAATCATCCACCAAGATATATTACCAACCCATATAGACATCAACCAAGATATATTACAACCATATAGATATCAACAAGATATATACCAAACCATATAGATCATCAGCCAAGATATATTACCAACCATATAGATCATCAAACCAAGATATATTACCAACCATAAGATCATCAGCACGCTATATTACACCCTATAGAATCATCAAACAAGATATAATACAACCATTATACGTAGATCATCAACTAAGATATATTTATTATATGCAATTATGTTCATAATGCTCAATAAGTACAGTAAGATAAGGCAATAAGACAGTAAGACAATATATTAAATATATTTTCTTCTTTTTTCTCATCCATTCTAAGCAATAAAATATATATGTATATATATTTTTTTTTTTTGGCAACCATTCCTAAGTAACACGTCTTTTTATGTTGTTTCTTTTTTTGTTTTTTTTTTTTTTTTGCATCCATTCGTAAGTAGAGGATACATTACAGTTTTATATATTTTTTAGCATCCATTCCTAAGACAATACATTGAATCTTTTTATTTTCTTTTCTTTTCCATTCCTAGGACATTGAATTTTTTTTTTTTCTTTCCCATCCATTTCTAAGTAAGACAATACATTGCATGTAAAAAAAATTATTTTTTTTTTTTTTTTTTTTTTGTTTGTCATCCTTTCCTTATCAGTTGCCATCTTTGCTCATGTCCACATTCGCCTGTGTTCCTCCTCAATACTCTACATCCTGACTGCTGTTAATCTGATCTATCTTCCACGCGCATTTTTTCACCTATTCCCAAACTGTTCTCATCTGTTACGTCCTATTCTGTCTGTTCTTATATTTTATTCTCTTCAAATTTTCATGTTTTTCTAAGGCGCCACACTTTTTGGAGCGACTTTTCCTATTTTATGATACTTTAGCTTTGGCCTTTCCTCGGTTCTCATCTTCCTCGAATTTTCTTTTCATCCACTTCTTGCCAGCCATTTTCTTGATCACTTCACTCTCACTTCCTCATCGGCCTCATATTCAATGTGCGATTTCGATCATCGTAGTTTCATGACCTAACACTTTCGTCATCCTTCAATGTTTTGTTTTCTTGCTCCTCTGTGTCCTTTCGTCATCATCCTCGATTTTCCTTTTCTTGGCCACTCCGATATCAGTTTCCTTCGTACGTGTTTTCGTTGTTCTCTCAGCCTTCCTCTGCTTCTTGATGTAGAGTTTTCTCAGCTTTTCGTAGCACTGAATGGTCTTGATAAAGCCCTTGGGTTTGTAGTGCCAAAGCCGACGTATTTCCCTCTGAAAGTCGATCCTCAGCCGCCTGTAACCGCGGGATTTGACGCTGCTGAGATGCCTGACGAATCTGTCCAAGATGGCGTGGTGGACGGGAGTTTCCCAAGGCCTGTCTTCGAAGGGCAGGCAGGTGGGGTACGATTCCTGCACCGTGTTCTGTTTGGTTTGCATTCCTTGACCGTAGTATACGCGCATGGAGTTCACGGAATATCTTGCTTAGGGTTAGCGGCTCCACATTGGCCTCCCTCTCCTCCGCCGCGCTTTCGCTCCTGCTCCTCTTCCCTCAACATCTCTTCTTCATCATTATAAGAGTTTTCTTCCAACCAATCCAAATCAGAGTTGTCGTCGTCTTCCTCGTCACTGGAGTCGTCCCAGTCAAGTCCCTTCAAGCCGTCTTTCTCAAAGGACTCATCGTCGTCCACCTGTGGCTTCACACAGCCTGATTCTTGGAGGTTCTCGCTGCCCACCACCATGTCGCTCTGCACACACTCGCTCTCCTGCGTCTGGATGTCGTACACTTTCAGGATGATGGCGTCGGCAGAACTCTGAGACAAAAACTTGTTCATGCTTTTCAAAACCTTGTTCTTGTGCTTTGCCTTTTCTTTCACCATGTTGACGTAATCTTGACGAAGGTGCAGCTGCTTCTTATTACGCGACGCGACCAGCTGCATTCTCTTCTCTTGCGGGAGGTGCATCAAGCCCACATCATCCATAGGGTACAGGGGGAACAGACTATTAAGCTCGTGCTTCGGTAATTCCCTCTTCAAAGACTTGTGTTTTTGCTCCAAGAATCTCTGCGTCAAACTCTCGTAAGTAATTTTTGCGACAGACAAATACTTTTTTTTTTTTTTCTCGCTCATGCTTCTCAGTTTTTCAACCACTTCCTCGCGGCGGGCCCGTTTTTCCTTCGACTCGCAATATAACTTGTAATCGTCGTCAATGAATTGAACGAGGCTTTCCACGTAGCCTTGAAGCTTTTGGCAAATATTGCTGCTGCTGACCCAGGGGAAAAGCTGCTCCTGTTTTTTGCCTCTGGCCACTGTCCCCCATGAACAACAGAGCGAGGTTCTATCCGGTAGCAGTGCGACTCCTCTCCCTGTCCCTCTGCATCTTGGTGAAGACGTGGTCGTACAGGTATTCCACGCGCCGCAAGGGCAACCCATCCAAGAAATTCACGATCTTGACCGTGAATTGTCGTTTTTTGACGGCAGACCTCTCGACCGCGCCGCCTGGGTCTTCAAAGATCTCTTCACAAGACACTTGACACTCTCGCGATACACCGTAAAGATGAGCCTCCATCTCCGTCTTGAGGAAGTGGTTTCAGGTAGGCCTTCTGGCGCCTCAGAGACTTCCACACTGTGCTGTCGTCCGTCTCCAGGCACAGCCCCGGGAACGCCTCCAAGCCCTTGGCCCCGCCGCCTCAGCATCCCGAACAGCGCAAAGTTCCGCCGACCACACCGACTTCATCACGTACTTACGAATGTTCCGGCTTTACTCCTTCTGCATGAAATGTTCCAGAAGGGTCTCACTCTCTTGCCCGAGACCCGGGAACGGCTCACCTTCGGGAACAAGGCAGCTTGCCGCGGTGGAATTTTCGGCTGTATTTCTTATCCTTTCTTGGGCGCCAGCCCACATTCTTCATCCACAGGAAGCGCCTCCCATCCTGCCTCAGCTTGCCACATGTCTCCTCCTCCTCCTCTTCGTCGCTACTGTTGCTGAATTCCGCAACAAGTCTTTTCACCACGCTGAGGTCCACCTCTCTGTTCTCATTCTCTTCAGCCGAGTCACTGTCTTCGTGCTCGCTCTGCGAGGGATAATAGGCAGGACTCAAGTAGGCAACGCTTTCATCACTCTGCTCATCGTCACTCTGGCACACAGACGCCTCAGTCTCCTCTCCTGAAGTACTGCTCTCATTCCTGTTCATCCATTCCACGGTCCATGCTAGGCAGCCTGACTCCAGTCTTCGTGGTACAGCGTTGTGGCCCACGGAACACTGACAACTGTCCCCGCAGCAGGAGAACACGTTCTTCTCTTCGTCCTCGTCGGCGTCTGAGAGGTGGCAGTACTTCCTCTCGTCGTCGGAGTACTCAAGACCCTCGTAGGATTTGTCGTCGGGCGATGTAATATCCTTAAGTATCGTTCTCCTCTGTTGATGGGGAGTCAAGGTCCTGTCATGCATACCAGAGGCGCTGTCTTGGAAGCCGTCAGGGTGGTGGCTGCGGCTCTGTTCACGGGCGGTCGTGCCCCGATGCCCTTCTTGACCCTCTTCAGGACTCCTGCACCGATCTTGCTGCGCTGTAGTCCGCCTCCACCGAGATCAGCAAAACACTCGCGCGTCCTACAGCGTGTCGCGCGACAGCGGCGCTAACCAGAACTGTTTACACATTCCATTATCCTCGTCCTCCTCCCTTCTTATTGCTTTCATTTGCTCTTTCCTTCTCGCTTATCAGATTTATCGCCACTTCTTCTTCAGTCCGTAGCTTTCTTCATCTACCTTCACTGTAACAGGAACTCTCGCTCTAACCAACCTCAATTCATCAGAATCTTCATACACTGAGTCAAACCCCACACCCCCCCCCCTTCCCCCCCCACCCCCCCCCCCCCCCCCCCCACCCCCCCACCCCCCCCCCCCCCCCCCCCACCCCCCCCTCCCCCCCCCATCCCTTTTCCCCACCCCCCCCCCTCGCTTCGTCCATCGTCTGTATCGTCCTAAACCCTCTAGTCCTTGCTGTTTTCAAACATTTCTTATCCTTGATCTTCTGTAAGAGAACAGCTTGTCCCAGCCCCCTCTGAAGTAGCGGTGGACTGATGCCCTGCATGCGTAGTGCCACCTTACGCATCACCGCCTCCTGTGACCTTCTCGCTGCTGCCCGCACCACGGAAGTACGTGAGTCGCACAGCAAAAGTCTTGATGATGTGCGTCACGTGCTCGCACCACCATGCGCTTCGGGGTAAGGAGCCGCGCCATCAATTTTCCTGTGCCTTCCGCTGCTCCGTCAGGCGGCTGATGGCTCACCGCCCACACTTTTCGAGAATGGAATTCTGCAGCGTTGGTGTTATTCGGCTCCATCCAGCACAAAGTTAATGATGGGAGGATCAGGTTTGGCCAAGTCTTGGTATTCAGTCACGCAGAGGCTGACCAAACGCCTAAATGAGACGGCGCTCCAGGCCTGCCTTCACCAAAGCAGCAGTATTTCTGCAGCCATTCTCCCCGTCAATCTTGCACCAGCCTCTTGTGTTCTTCATCCTCGTCTCCTCAGAGTCGCAGTTCCCTGCTCGCAGGTTCATCCTCCTTCAGGGTTGAGTGAGAGCGGGCTCCCTCCCGGCCCTCCTGTCACCTCCTCGCCAGAGCGGGAGTCTTGGTCTCCGGCGGGAACCCTCACACGGGCTTCGCCTCTCTCTACACTTTCTTCTTGGCCAGATTCTTTTTCATCTGAATTTATTCTTACCGCTGGGTCGCCAACCAGTCTTCCTTGACTCGCGGAATCGCATCTGCCGGACCTGCGCGCCGCGATTGCCTTCAGGATATGAACCTTCATGCGATGCTGAGGCCATTGTGTTGAGATCTTCAGAATCTCAGCTGACCACACCATTAGAGCGGTCATCTCTGCTTCTTTGACTACACCCAAGAACCTGTCAAAACCTAGGGTCGGCAATATTAGGATCTTTGTAAAAAAAAAAGAAGATCTTGGCGTTAGCGGCGGTGGGCTTCCAGATGAGATGGTGAGTGACACGCTTGAGAGGTGAGACTTGGAGTTGAGAAGAATAGAACTTTGGGTTGGTAGAGGCGCAATCCCTTCACATACCAATTCAAAATGAACCTTATGTGTGTGTACGATTCTTTTTTTTCCAATCCCGTAGCCTGATAACTACACCTACGGGGTGTGGACGAGACCCTTTCTGATACTTAGCGGGCTAGAGGTCTTCCACCACACACACACACACACACACATAAACACACACATCCACACAACACCCACCACCCAAACACACTAATAACACCACACTATCACAACACACACACAACACCACACAAGACACATGCATACACTACATACATACCACTCCACCATTACTGGGCGTTATAGCTTGGACTCGGGCTCTATCCTCTCACCTAGAGCTGCCGGAACTTTCACTCAGTCCTTTTCGCTGTTTTTAACAAGTGTAATGCCGTGACTGCTGGGCTGTCAGATGTAACAGTAGGTCTGAGAAGGCGGGAATTTTAAATACTACATATGTACTGCAAGGCTTGAAAAAAGTAGTTCTGATAAAACAAAGTCAATCGTTTGGTGGACAACCTTCCTGTTCATATCATTTTGTGCCAGGCTATGTTTTATTGTTGTGTTGTCAGACACTACGGAACATAAGAACAGACGGAAGCTGCAAAAAGGCTGGTATAGAGACCCCACGTGGTAGTTCCTGTTATTACATAGACACCTAACGACATCCACTTTGTCATGCCTTCCCATCCAAGAGTCTTTATGATCATGAAATCACCGCCAAACATTTAATACTCGTGAGTCCTCTGTGGTGACGTTGTGAGGAATTAACCTTTTTCCATCACTGTTTAACCTCTTCACACCCAGATCTTTCCTGGCTATAAAAATCGTATGTTGTTTCGAGCCCCCATAATAACGAAAAAGTAACTGCAATTACCAAATCTGTTAGTCGACTATTGGTATATAAACAGGTTCATATCTATAAAACTTGCTTTAATTCACTAAAATCTTCGTCTAATGTAGCCAAATTACATGGAAATTACGTTCTGGGTCTCAAGGGGTAACGACAAAGGCTCTTAAAAAATAACCAAACCATAATCCTATAGCTTGACCATTACCTTAACAGCTGCATAGCCTAAAAGAACAAGGTAGGGAGGTGGACAAATTTTTATATTATAGATGATTTTTTTTTTTTTTTTTTAGAAAGTAGTAGAATCGCGAAAGAGAACTCTGCTCAAGAACATAACAAAATATATGGAGACAGGCCACGTCAAACCTGTATACCTATAGCAAATGATGTTTTTTCTTTTTAGAGTAAGGAAGTATGCAATCGCTTAAAACCCTTCACGCCCAGATCTTTCCTTTTGCTATATAAAAATCGTCTGGTAGCACATAAAATTACGAAATATAATGAATATACCAAATTAGTTAGTCGAAAGGTAACAACAGGTCCATTATCTATAAAATATTGCTTATATTAATTAAAATAGTCTAATGTAGCCAAAAAATTAAAATGGGAAAAACGTTCTGGTATCAAGGGGTTAAAGAGAACAGTAGAAGCGTACTAAGTAGACTTCCTAATGCCCCCCAACCAAACGCCTAGTAAATAAAAACCTCTGATATCAACCTTATACTATAGGAAATGATAGGGTTTTTTTCGAGTAAAGAATCTATATAAATCAATTAACACCTTGTGACCCAGAACTGTGATTTCACCATGTAATTTGGACCATTAGACGATTTTTAGTGACTATAAGCACAATGTCCATGTATATGACCTGCTTCGTATCCTTGTCACTAAACCAATTGCTTTATTTTGCTACTTTTCGTAATTCATGGTTCGACAACCTGTACATTTCTTTATAGCAAAAGAAAGTCTGGGATGTGAAAGGGAGTTAAAGAGAGAACAAGACACTCTCAGAAATGGGGGCGGTATATTAAGGGTAGAATTGTTACATCGCACCATCACTACCCTTTTTAAACCTATGCCCCAGGCTGGAGGGTAGATGCTGCCGATATACCCTTCACTTACTTCCTTTATTACCCTTTTAGACGAAGAGGGTGAAAAAAGGGTATATTTCGCGTCGATCCGAAAGGCGTAGATTTGTAAGTTGGTAGAAAAAAGGGTAGCAGTATTTCATCACTACAAAATAACCCTTTCTCTACCCTTTCCTACCTTTTCTTTGTTAAGAGTGTAGGTAGGCACCAAAGTATGAATTCCTAAGGCCTTCACTGCCATCGCTACAATAATAATCGCCTACCCTTTCACCTGACAATTAGGAATATAGATAAAAATAGAGGTACATTTTATTTCTGCATTTTTTTCCGTAGTTTCAGTGGTTAGGGGTTATGTATCACATCTAAATTGAAGGCCTGCAGGTTATATAGACGCAATGTTATTTGATTATTATTATTACATTTATGATAACTTAAGGATGGGTCGCCTCTATTATTATAGTAATTTATTTCTATCTCCATTCCTAAAACCTGACTTCTTTTAACCCTTTGTATTTTCTGCTCTCTCTCTCTCGTTCTCATTCTCTCTACTTATCTCTCTCTCTCTTCTCTCTTCTCTCTCTTCTCTCTCTCTCTCTCTCTCTCTATCTCTCTCGCTTCAAACCATCACCACAATCATAAATAAACAGCCAATAAAAACTATAAAAACACTTCATTCTAACCATCTGTTCGCTTCCAAATTACTATCAACGACGATATAAGAGACACGGTATCCTTACTAAAAAAACACACATAGTGGCTACTGTATTACATTAGAACAAGCTTACGATATATCTATATATCTCTATCTCGCTCTACTCTTATATTCATTAATATATCATCTATATCTACACTATATATATATCTCACTATATCATGATATCTATCATCACTATATTCCATCACACTCTCAAGATATCATATCGATATCTATATTATATCACTCTCTCCTCTATATATCCTACTTTTTCTTAGACCATGGTTAATGTATAATTTTAATCTTAAGTTTTAATTACTTTTAACGATCTCTCATCTCTCTATATATATTATCTAATCTACTATATTCTACTCATCATATCTATTATCTACTCATCTCTCTATATCTAATCTATATATATATATATATCTATATCTATATATACTCTGTGTGTACTACTTTTTTGAAATGTAATTTAATTTACCTTAATTAACACTATATCTCTTATCTCTCTCTCATCTCTCTATCTTCTACTCTCTAATATATATCTACCATCTCTCTCTCTCTATATATCTATATAATATCTAGTATATGTCTTTTTGAACCTGTTAATTTAATTGACTTCACAATAACATATCTCTCACTCTCCACTATATCCTCTCCTCTACTCTCTCTCTCGCTCATATACTCATATCTATTTCTCTCTCTCTCTCTACTATCTCTCATCTATATCTATCTCGATCCTCTCTTCTCTCTATCTACTATCATACTCTCATCCTCTCTCTGTCTCCTTTTGTTAAACTGTAATTTCCCTTCTCTCTCCTATCTACATCTCTCTATCTCTTCTCTCTCTATCTCTCCTTCTCTCTCGCTCTCTCTCTCTCTATCTCTCTCCTCTCTCTCTCTCTTCTCTCTCTCTTTTCTCTCTCTCTCCTCCTCTCTCTCTCTCTCTCTCTCTCTCTCTTCTCTCTCTCTCTCTCTCTCCTCTCTCTCTCTCTCTCTCTCTCTCTCTCTCTCTATCTCTCTTGTGTGTCTCTTTTAACCTCCGTAATTTAATTTTCCCTCCTTAACACTCTCTCTCTCACTACTCTATTCTCTCTCTCTCTCTCTCTCTCTCTAGTCTCCCCTCTCTCTCTCTCTCTCTCTCTCTCTCTCTCTCTCTCTCTTCTCTCTCTCTCTCTCTCTGGTCTTTTGAACTGTAATTAATTTTCCCTTCCTTAACCTCCATCTCTTTCTCATATCTACTCTCTCTCTCTATCTCTCTATATAGCCTCTCGACTGTCTCTTTTTTAACCTGTATTAACCTTCCCTCTCTCTCTCTCTCTCTCATCTCTTCTCTCTACTCTCTCTCCGTCTCTCTCTCTCGCTTCTCTCATCATCTCTCTCTCTCTCTCTCTCTATCTCTGTTCTCTTTTTTTAACCTGTCAATTTCCCTTCACTCTCTCTTCTCCTCTCTATACTCTCTCTCTCTCTCTACTCTCTCTCTCTCTCTCTCTCTCTCTATGCTCTTACACCCGGTTTCCGTCCTTACTTCCAAGCGGAGAGAAGAGGAGACGCAGTCGAAGGCAGGTCCAGCCACGTCAGCCAAGGGCAAGGAAAGGCAAGAGCGGGGGATGACTGCGACGGTCATGCAGCGTGGCAATCGGCGTTTAGTGTGGCGAGAAGACGGCGTCGGAAGGGGGAGGTTGTGGCAATTTTCGTGCGTGTGTAGTGTGGAGTACTGCGTGTGTGTGGACTGACAGTTTGTGACTCAATACTTTGTGGGAAAGTTTCACACATTTTAGACACTAAGTGTTTTGTCTATTTTATAAGGATATTATATGTGACTTTTAATATGGGGTCAATAAATATTATCTATATATAGTGATGAGTAAGGCAATAGCGTGTTTACCATTAATAGGGATACGGTTACAATTATCAGTCACGTCTTGTTTCTACTTACTATCACTACTACTACTATCACTATTACCCTTTTCTAAACAATTTCGCACTACTAATACTATCATTATACCCCTTTTCTAACAATTTACACTACTACTACTATCAATATTTACCCCTCTTCTAACAATTTCCACACTAATACTATACTATTTACCCCTTTTCTAACTATTTCACCACTACTACTATCACTAGCGTACCCCTTTTCTAACCAATTTCCAACCACTACTACTATCACTTATTACCCCTTCTTCTAAAAATTTCCACTAATACTAATCATCACCTATTACCCCCATTCTACTATTTGCCATCACATACGAATCACATTACCCTTTTCTAACATTTCCACTACTACTACCTCATCATATACCCCCTTTTCTAACTATTTCCACCCATAACTACTAATCACTATTACCCCTTTTCTAACAATTCCACAACTAATACTATCACTCTATTACCCCTTTCTAACAATTTCCACCAGCTACTACTATCACTATTACCCCTTTTCTACTATTTCCAATACTAAATACTATCCAAATTATCCCCCATTCTAACAATTCCACTACTACCTACTATCACTATTACCCCTTTTTCTAAACTAATTTCACCACTACTACTACCTATCACTATACCCCCCTGTTTCTTTTAACTATTTCCATACTACAATAACACAAAACTATACTATCACTAGTACCCCTTTTCTAACTATTTCCACTACTTACTGCTATCACTATTACACCCTTCCTAACAATTTCCACTACTACTATATTCAATATTACCCCTCCTAACATTTCTACTACTACTCACTACAACTATTACCCCATTACTAACAATTTACTACTACTACTATACAAACTATTACCCCTTTTCTAACAATTTTTTCCACTACTAATCAATCTACACCATTTACCCCTTTTCTAACAATTCCACCACTACGACTACTATCACTATACACACTTTCTAACTATTTCCACTACTACTATTATCACTATTACCCCCCTTTTCTAACAATCCACTACTATACTATCAATATTACCCCTTTTCTAAACAATTTTCACTACTACTACTCTTCACCCGATTCACCCCTTTTCTAACAATTTCCACCAATACTACTTATCACTGATTACCCCATTCATAACAATTTCCAGACCTAGATTATATATCACTATTACCCCTTTTCTAACTATTTCCATACTAATACTCATCACTCAGTATCCCCTTTCCTAACATTTCCACTACTATTACTATCAATATTACCCTCTGTTTAAACTATTCACTATTTCCATCAATACCTACTCCAGCAATACTTAACCCTTTTCTAACTATTTTCCGCACACTAATACCACTCACTATTACCCCTTTCTAAACAATTTCCACTACTATACTATCACTATTACCCCTTTTCTAACTATTTTCCACCACCTACCTACTATCACTATTACCCCCTTTTCTCACCAATTTCCACACTACTAACTATCACGATTACCCCTTTTCTAACAAATTTTCCACCAATCACTACATATCACTATTACCCCTTTCGTAACAATTTCCACTAAACTACTATCACTACCTACCCCTTTTCGAACATCTTCCACCACACTACTATCACTATTACCCTTTTCGTAATATTGCCACCACTACTACATATCACTATCTACCCCTTCTAACACTATGTGCCACTACTACTACTATCACTATTACCCCTTTTTACTAAACAATTCCATTACTACTATCTTCAACTATTTACCCCTTTTATAAAACTATTTCCACCAACTCCCACTACTATCACTATAAAAAAACTAACCCCTTTTCTAACTATTTACACCAACTAATACTATCATCTATTAACCCTTTCTAACTATTTCCACCCACTCAATACTTTCACTATTAACCCCTATTCTAACTATGTCCACTAATACTACTATCACTATACCCAATTTCTTTAACAATTTCCACAATACTAATATCACCTATCACCCCTTTTCTAAAACTATGTCCCAATATACTACTATCAATATTAACCCTTTCTAAACCTATTTCCACTACCTAATTACTATCACTATTACCCTTTTCGAACAATTTCCCACTTGTACACTATCACCTATCACCTTTTTAACTATTTCCACCACTACTAGCATCACTATTACCCCTTTCTAACTATTTCCACCACTAACTATACTATCACACTATAACCCCTTTTCACTAACATTTCCACCACTAATACCATCATAATACCCCCATTATAACTATTTCCACTAACTACCTATCAATATTACCACCTTTTCTAACTAGTCACCACTACTACTATCACCTATTACCTTTTCCGCAAAACAATTTCCACTACTACTACCTACACTATTACCCATTTCCTAAATATTCTCCCCACTACTACTACGATCATATTACCCCTTTTCTAACTATTCCACTACTACTACTATTAATATTACCCCCATTCCTAACTATTTTCCACTACTTACTTCTATCCCATTACCTTTTTTAACTATTTCCAACACTACTACTATCACTTTGACCCTTTTCTAACAATTTCCACTTACTACTACTATCACTATTACCCCTTTTCTAACAATTTCCCCCCCACTTACTACTAATCAAGATTACCCCTTTTCTAACTATTTCACTACACTATATCACTATTACCCTCTTTCTAACTAATTTCCCCTACTGTACTTATAACCTATTACCCCTTTTTCTACAATTTCCACGACTCCTACTATCACTATACACCCGTTGCTAAACAATTTCCACCCACTAACTACTATCACTATACCCCTTTTCTAACAATTTCAAACATACTAACATTCACTATTACCCTTTTTCTAACAATTTCCACTACTACACTATCACTATTACCCATTCAACTATTTCCACTACTACTACTAATAACTTATTACCCCTTTACTAACAATTTCACTACTTACTGCTATCCACTTATTTACCCCCATTCTAACTATTTCACTACTACACATAATCACTATTACCCATTTCTAAACAATTTCCACCACTACTACTATCATATTACCCCTTTTTCATACTATTTCCACCACTATATACATATTAATTCCTTGCCATATATCACTACTATTACCACTACTATCTTCTTCAAAACTCACGGCCTCTTGTAGATTCCTTATTTATTATGTTCTAAAAACTACTACAACGTCTGATATAACTCTCGTTCTTTAACCCGAAGACAAATGGTGATTGATAACCTCTCCTTTCTCTTCTTATTTACCACTTCCTCTCCTCCTCCTCCTCCTCCTCCTCCTCCTCCTCCCCTCTCCATCCTCCTCACTCCTCTCCTCATCATCTCCTCCTCCTCTCACCTATCTCTTCCTCTCTCCCTTCTTCTTTCTTCATCTTTTCATTTACCTTCCTTATTCCTGCCTCTCCCTATATTCTTCCTCTTCTCTCCTCCACTCTCTTCTCCCCTATCTTCCTCCTCTTCCCTTCCTCCTCATCTCCTCGTACCTCAGTCTTCCCCGAATAACATTAATAAAGGCAATGCTACTCTGAAGTGTTTTTCCAATTTTCCAAGCGAATCTGTTATGCTCCCAAGGCGATTGCTATTTTTTGGGGACGTTCGTAGTTTTTATATTTATGAGTTTCATCACCTGAGTTTCAATCCACAAACGGTCGCTAGAAAACCGTTTAACGATGCAAACCTCCCCCCCCGGTGATAAAAAAAACGTTTATGACAGACGCAAACGGTGGTAAAAAACTTATGACCCAGACACAAACGGTGGTGTAAAAAAACGTTTATGACAGACGCAATAAGGTGGTAAAAAAACCGCTAGGGACAGACGCAAACGGTGTAAATAAACGTTTTATGACAGACAAACGGTGGTAAAAAAACGTTTATGACAGACGCCCCAAACGGTGGTAAAAAAAACGTTTATGACAGACAAACGGTGGTTAAAAAAACGCTTTATTGACAGACGCAACACGGGGTCAAAAAAACGTCTTAGGAAGACCAAACGGTGGTAAAAAAACGTTTATGACAAGACGCAAACCGGCGGGTAAAAAAAACCGTTTATGAACAGACACAAAACGGTCGTAAAAAAAAGGTTTATGACAGGACGCAAACGGTGGTAAAAAAAACGTTTATGACAGACGCAAAACGGTGTAAAAAAACCGTTTATGCCAGACGCAAACGGTGGTAAAAAAAACGTTTAGGACAGACGCAAAAAACGGTGGTAAAAAAACGTTCATGACAGACACAAACGGTGGTAACAAAAAACGTTTAAGACAGACGCAAACCCCCCCGGTGCTAAAAAAGAAACGTTTATGAAGACGTAAACTGTGCTGAAGAAACGTTTAAAAAACACACACGGTGCTAGAAAAAACGTCTAACAGACACAAACGGTTGCTGAAGAAACGTTTAAGGCCCCCATCACCCGGTGCGATTGGTAGTACACCATCCGACAGATCTGGTTGATCCAACAGATTGGATCGTGAGTGGGGTGATTTTGGTCTGTCCGACCGACTGACCAGCTGGCCCCCCCCCGGAGCGACCAAGCAGTGTTGGTTTTTAGATCCGACAGACCATCCGTTCAGACCGGTCGCATCGTGGGTGTGCTGATCGAGGGCCAACGTCAGTTTCTCGCCACTGACAGCGTCGCGAGAGGGTTACCAAAATGAATTGTTTCTTTGCAAACAAGCACTTTCGGACATAATCATTTCAATTATATAAAAAACTATGAATGTTTGTGGGAAATAAAAGCAAAGAGTACAATATATAAATATAATATAAATGAACTTATGAAGTATTGGTAGATAAAACTCAGTGAGCGTGAAAAGTTGAGGCGACAGTGAGGCTGATTGTTGAAAACAGTAAAAAATAAAATAATTATGAGCAATTAATATATTAAGTGTGGTCCACAGAAATAAAAAAAAAAAAGAACTGTCTCTATGATTTCTGGTGCGAGTGTGGATGATGTTACGCTCTTGCTGTGGTTTTAGTCTGAGGTGCCGGTCGGATCGTTAGTGGGTGTAGGAAAAATCCCATGGATCAGGTTCTCGTCGGATCAGATCGTACGAACAATCGTACGTGGATGGGGGCCTTAAGGACAGACACAAAACTGGTGATGAAGAAAACGTTTACAGACAGACACAAACGGTCGCTTGAATAAAACGTTTATGCACAGACGGTTTTTTGAGGAGAGAAATAAACGAGCTAACAGGGAAAGAGCAAAAGTAATTAGGAGGAAACAATTGGAATAAAAAAAACCCGTGGGAAAAGCAGGCAATGGAAAAAGATGAAAAATATAAAAAGATACAGAGAGGAGAGGAAGGGAACACAAATAAAAAGATGAATATAAATCATCCATCATTCTAGGGACAGTGATGGACTGAGTGTACTGTTGATGGGGATGGATGATGGATGGATGAGTGATATAATATAACCATAGCAATATATAGTTTTTTTCACAACGTATTAAAAATGACCCATGAACGCCGCGCTATTAACCGCTTGAGGCCAGAAAGTAGATTGCCATTTTGTAATTTGCGACCATAATAGCCGATTTTAATGAATATAAGCAAAATTTATAGATACTGGACCTGTTTAGTAAACCTTGTTCCCACTAACTAATTGGTATTATTCAGTTACTTTCGCTATATTTATGGCAACATCAGACGATTTTATATCTATAGAAAAGACGTATATTTCCATTGAATTTTGCGACCCATAATAGCCGATTTTAATGAATAAAGCCACAATTTATAAGATATTGACTGTTTAGTAAACCTTGTCCACTAAACTAATTGGTATACTTCAGTTACTTTTCGTTATATTTATGTCTAACATCAGACGATTTTATATTATAGCAAAGAGAAGATATGGGTGTGAAGGGTTAAGTGATACATAATGAAGCGATAGACGTTATAGCACAACAAATATAAAACTTCCTTATTGTTCTTTACTCCACAGGAACTTATCAGACTTCATTTATTGATTCCTAACAACTTACCTTCCTTCAGCCAATACATCAAAGGCAAATAAATCAGCAGCGTAAATAATGAACAAAACTGACCTAGAAAATACATGCAAAGAAAATGGAAACATATTCGAGTCTTCTAATTAAAAAGATAAAAGTGTAGCTACATATATGAAAGTAAAAGTTTGTTGGGAACAATTGACTCTGAACTACAAAAGTTTGGAAAAGAAAAGTTCGCAAGAGACTGACAGGCAAAGAATAGAGTGAGAAATCTTGGGCAAAAATTATATTCTGCGAAAACTAAGTGAACTCTTGACTTGTTGTTCCCCGGTGTCAAAAGCACCTGAAAAACTGACTGAAGAAGACGAGAAAGGGGCGAAAGTTGCAAAATTACTATCTGCGAAAACTTCAGTGAACTTTGACTTGTTGCTACGGCTCAAAAGGCTCGGAAAGTAGTGGAAAGAAGTGCGCCCCAACTTATGAAGAGGAAGAAAAGAGTGGTGGCCTTACCTTGGTTTGGCGGGTTGGAGGGGCCTGGCCATAGGTGTTCCCAGGGGGATGATAAGAGGACTCCGCTATGGGGGGACGAAGGTACAAAATAGTCATCGTCCAGCATCTCTCAGGACTCTTGGCCCAGCGTCGGGGGAGGGGGATGGCCGCTCCTCCCAAAGCGAGGCCAATCCCACTGTTCCTGTCAACAACCGGTGGGTACCAAGTTATTATCTCCTACAACGTACTGTACTGCCATGTAATGGTATTAAACTATGCTGTATTTTTGGTTTTATGGTTTGCAACCTTGATTTGATGGTAAATTATGGGGGTTTTTAAAATTTTTGTATGCATGTGTTCTTAAATAGCTTCTCTTCGTCAATAAACACGGGGGGTAAGGTTAAATCACCGTACTGTCATGCATGTAATGTCACTAAAGAGTTACTCACTTAATATTTTGCGTTTTATGTTTCGTTTTACGTAGTGTAGTGTTGTTGTGTGAGTTTGTATGCATTGTTTTTTATTTATATTTTTCGATCAGTGAGTAATTATTAGTAAGAGTAGTATGGCCAACTGCACTATGCTTTTTTGTTGTAGGTATGTTTTAACCCTTGCTTTTTGATAGTAAATAGTTTTGTATTTTTGTATTCTTGTATGTCATGTTCTGTTTGTTCCTGTCAATCAACACCCGGTGATACACGTTACAGACACGACCTGTACTGAAATAGGACGTACTAAAACCAGTTACTACCAATCATATTTTTTGCGTTTTAGTATGTTTTTAAACCCTTGCTTTGAAACCCTCACGACCAGATCTTTCCTTTGTTCATATAAAAATCGTTGTTGTTAGCCATAAATTACGAAAAAGTGACTTCAATATACCAAATTAGTTAGTCTACAAGGATACTAAACAGGTCTATCTATAAAAGATTGCTTATTTTCACTACAAATTGTTAATGGTACCCAAATTACAATGGAAAAGTACGTTCTGGGCCTCAAGGGGTGAATTGTAAATAGTATGGTACCATTTTCGGGTTGTTTAGCCTCACTCCTTTTCTTTTCACCTTCAGTGGGGAATATTATTTTTACGAGTAGGTATAAGTATAGGATTGACATTATATTTTATTTATTTTATTATTATAGAGTGATTCTGCGCTCTTCCCACACGCACCATTCGTTGTCTTGCTCTTTTCTCTTTTTTTCTTCGCCTTTTGTTTTCTTCCTTTTCTCATTCTTTTCTCTCTGCTTCTGCCCTTTTTTCTTTTTTATTCATTTATTCTCTTTGCATATTTTATTCTCTTTCAACAATTGAATCTGTTTTTCTATCCGTGTCTCTCTTTCTCTCTCTTATCTCTCTCTCTCTCTCTCTCTCTCTCTCTCTCTATCTCTTATCTCTCCCGTGTCTCTCTCTCTCTGTTCTCTCTCTCTCTCTCTCTCTCTATCTCTCTCCTCTCGTCATCTCTCTCTCTCTCTCTCTCTCGGTGTGTGTCTCCATCTCTATCGCCTGTGTCTCTCCATGTGTCTCTCATCTCTCTGTGTCTCTCTCTCCTCTGTGTCTCTCTCTCTCTGTGTCTCAGCTCGTTTCTCCTTCTCTCTCTCTATTCTCTGTCTCTCTCTCTCTCTCTCTCTCTCTCTCTCTCTTCTCTCTACACCTCTACTCTCTCCTCTCTCTCTGTCTCTCTCTCTCTCTCTCTCTCTCCTCTCTCTCTCTCTCTCTCTCTCTCTCTCTCTCTCTCTCTCTCCTCTCTCTCTCTCTCTCTCTGTATCCCTCTCTCTATCTCTTTCTTCTCTCTCTCTCTTTTCGTGTGTCTCTCTTCTTCCTTTATTCTTTGTCTACTTTCCATTTATTTCTCTCTCAATTTTTATCTTCCTTCCTTTCTATGTCTATTCCTCACAGCGAACACCGAGACATTTTTACTTCAAATGTTTTTATATTTACTATTTTCAACGCAGGACCAACTTCAGCATTTATAATAAGGGAGTAATGGAAAGGGTACTGTAATAACGGCAATTTTCACCTCACTAAAAGCGGTATCTCATGCATGGGAAAAAGGATTGCCTGCTTTTTACATCACCAATATACATGACCTTTTCTAAACCATCGAAACCATTAGTTTTTAAGTTTTAATTAGTGTATTTTTTTTTTTAGGGTGATGTAAAAAACAAAAAAAAAAAAAACAAACGTTATTTAATCATAGACAGTAGCTGTAGCCTGTTAGTTACTATTATGAATATATATATACTATATACTATATCACATATATATATATATATATATATATATATATCTATACTACATATATATATTATGAATATATTATGTTTCAAGTGTTTTTTATTCGATATTATACTGAAATTTATATCTATATTTTTCGGTGCCCTTGTAACTCTACTATTCTCTCTCTCTCTCTCTCTCTCTCTCTCTCTGATCTCTCTCTCTCTCTCTACTCTCTCTCTTTCTAAACGATATTAAGATGGGTCAACATACTCCTCTTCTCTCTCTCTTTTTCTAAAAGATAGCGATGAGCCAGATCTTTTTTTTTTCTCTCTCTCTCTGTCTTCTCTCTCTCCTCTCTCTCTCTCTCTCTTCTCTCTATCTCTACTCTCTCTCTCTCTCTCTATCGTCAGTACCACTTCCTCAAACTCATTCCTTCCTTCTTTCCTTCCTTGCTGCCTTGCTTCTTCCTTCTTTCATTCCTTGCTTGCTTCCCTCCTTCCTTCCTTCTCCTTTCCTTCCTTCCTCCTTCCTCCTTCCTTCCTTTACCGTCCTTTGCGCATCGGAGGTAAAATTATGATTAAAATTCTCATAAACTGGAGCGCCAAACACCTCTTTGTGAATCATACCTTGTTCACAAGGTTAGGGGATTAACAAAGAGGTGTTTGGCGCTCCAGTTATGAGAATCTTTCATAATTTACCGCCGACTGCGCAAGGAAGGAAGGACGGAAGGAAGGAAGGAAAGGAAGGAAGGAAGGAAGAAGGAAGGAAGGAAGGAGAGCCCCCAAGCAAGCAGGAAGGAAAGAAAGGAAGGAAGCAAGGAAGCAAGGAAGGAAACGGAAGGAAGGAATGAGTTAGGAAGTTGGTACTGAACGAGAGAGAGAGAGAGAGACGAGGAGCAGAGAGGGAGGAGAAGATGACGATGAGAGGAGAGGAGAGAGAGAGAGAGAGAGACAGAGAGAGAGAGAAAAAAAAAAAGATCTGGCTCATCGTATATCGTTTCAGAAAAAGAGAGAGTAGGAGAGTATTTGACCATCGTATCCGTTAGAAAGAGGAGAGAGAGAGACGAGAGATGACCGAGAGAGAATGAGACGAGCGAGAGAGAGTGAGAGAGATGTTGATTTCTTGCGAGATTCGAGATTCGAGAGAGAGAGAGGAGAGACGTTACGAAGCGCACGAAAAATATATATATAAAATTTTCAGTATAGATCGAATTTAAAATGAACACTTGAAACATATATATTCATAAATAATATATGTATAATCTATATATATATATATATAATACTATATAAATCCTATATATCATATAAGAGTTCATAATTAGGACACAGAAAACTCATACAAGCTACTGTACTATGATTAAATAAACGGTTGTTGTTTTTTTTTGTTTTGGTTACATCACCCATAAAAAAAAAAAACACTACTACACTCAATTAAAACTAAAGTAAAAAACTCAATGCGCTTTTCGATGGTTCTAGAAAGGTCATGTATATTGGTGATGTAAAAAGAAAGGCAATCATTTTTTCCATGCACATGAGAGAACGCTTTTCCAGTGAGGTGAAAATTGCGTTATCAGACCCTTCCATTAACTCCCCCCTATTATACAAATATGAAGTTGGTTCTGCTTGAAAATAGTAAATATAAAAAACATTGAATGTAAAAATGTCTCGTGTTCCTGTGAGAGAAATAGAAAGGGAAGGAAAGAAACAAAATTGGAGAGAGAAATAAAATGGATAAGTGAGACCAAAGAATAAAGGAAAGAGCGAGACACCACAGAAAAGAGAGAGAGAGGGATAGAGAGAGAGAGACGAGAGACAGAGAGAGGGCAGAAGAGGAGAGCAGAGAGAGATGAGAGAGAGACGAGATGAGAGAGCAAGAGAGAGAGGGAGAGAGAGCATGAGAGATTGACGAGGAGAGGAGGAAGAGAGAGAGACAGAGAGAGAGACGAGATAGAGAGTGATGAGAGAGAGAGACGAGAGGACTGAGAGAGAGTGCAGGAAGATGAGACCTAGAGCCAGAGATGAGAGAGAAGAGGACAGATGAAGAGAGACGAGAGAGACGAGGGAAAGAGAGAGACACAGAGCGAGAGACGACCAACAGAGAGAGAGAGACAACAAAAAAACCCCCAGAGAGAGAGAGGACACAGAGAGGACACAGAGAGAGAGAGAGACACACACAGAGAGAGAGAGAGAGAGAGAGAGAGAGAGGGAGGGGAAAAGAGAGAGAGAGAGAGAGAGAGAGAGAAACAGAAGAGAGGACACAGAGAGAGAGAGAGAGAGAGAGAGAGGAGAGAGAGAGAGGAGAGGAAAAGGGGAAGAGAGGGGAAGAGAGAGAAAGAGAGACACAGATAGAAAAACAGATTCAATTTTTGAAAGAGAAAAAATATAAAGAGAATAAATGAAAGAAAAAAAAAAAAAGGCAGAAAGCAAGAGAGAAAGAATGAAAGGAAGAAAAAAAAGGCGAGAAAGAAAAAAAAGAAAGAGCCAGACGACGAATGTGCGTGTGGGAAGGGGCGCCCCCCCCCCCCCGAATCACTCTATAAAATAAAAAAAATAAAAATAATGTCAATTCCATATTATACCCCCTCGTAAAAATAATAATTTTCCCCCTAAGTGAAAAAAAAAGGATTTAGTAAAAAAACCCTAAAAGGTACCAACTATTTTCCATTTAAACCCTTTAGGCCCAGAAAGTAATTCCATGAATTTGGGACCATTAGACAATTTTGTAGTAAAAAAAAAACAATATTTTATAGTATGACCTGTTTAGTATCCTTTTGACTAACTAATTTTGGTATTAAGTCACTTTCGTAATTTTTTGGCTAACAACAGAGATTTTTATATAACAAGGAAAGAACTGGGGGTGAAGGGGTTTAAAGCAAGGGTTAAAAACTACATAAAAAAGCAAAAAAATTTAATTGTAGTAATGTTTGAGTCTATTCAGTAAGTACGTGAGAACGTGTATCACCTGTTTTTGACAGGGAAAAAACAGAACATGTACAAAATACAAAAAACAAAATATTTACTATCAAAACAAGGGGTTAAAAACATACCAACAAAAAAAAGCAATGCATTGCCTACATACTTTATATAATTTCTCACTGATGAAAAATAAATAAAAACATGCATACAAACCAAACAAAACAACACTACGTAAAAAAACAAAAACGCAAAAATTTTAAGTGTAGTTTTTGGGGAAAGCAGACACAGCAGTAGTGTATTCCCTTTTTACCCACCGTGTTAGACGAAGAAGAAATATTTAAAAAGAACATGCATACAAAAATTTTAAAAACCCCCAATTTACCCTCAAAATCAAGGGTTTGAAAAAAAATAAAACCAAAAATACAGCATGTTTAATACATGAATGCAGTACGTACGGTATATAATTGTCCCACCTGTTGTTGGGCAGGAACGTGGGATTGGCCGGTGGGGAGGGGCGGGCCCAATCCCCCCCCGACGTGGCCAGATTTGAGAGATGCGGAGGGAAATTTGTCCCTTCGTCACCCCATACGGAGTCCTCTTACACCCCCCTGGGAAAACCTACCCCGGCCCCCCAACCCGCCCCCCCCAAAGGTAAGGCCACCACTCTTTTTTTCCCTTTCGAAAGTTTGGCGCACTTTTTTCCCCAACTTTCAAGCCTTTGAGGGCCGTAGCAAACAACAAGAGTTCACTGAAGTTTTTCCCAGCTAAAATTTGCAACTTTTCCCCCCTTTTTTCCTTTTAGTAATTTTTCAGGTGCTTTGAACCGAACAAACAAGTCAAGAGCATTAAATTTTTCGCAGAAAAATTTTTTTTTCCCCCAAGTTTTCTCATCTATTTTTTTGCCGTCAGTCTCTTGCAAATTTGGCTTTTAAAATTTTTGTAGTTCAGAGTCAATTTCCCCACAAATTTTCTTTAATATGTACAAATTTTTTATTCTTGTTTAATTTGAAGGACCGAATGTTTCAGTTTTTTTTGCATGTATTTTCTATGTCAGTTTTGATAATATTTACGCTGCTGATTTATTTGCCTGTGTATGTTTTGTCTAAAGGGAAAGGTAAGTTTTAGGAATCAAAAAAAGAAGTCTATAAGTCTTTTGGGAGTAAAAGAACAAAAAAGGAAGTTTTATATTTGTTTGCTATAGTCTAGTCGCTCTTGTATAATTAACCCTTCACACCCAGATCTTCTTTTGCTATAATTAAAATCGTCTGAGTTAGCCAAAAAAAAAATCGAAAAAAAAGAATAACCAAATTTGGTAGTGGACAAAGGGTTTTAAACAGGTCATATCTATAAAATTTGCTTATATTCATTTAAAAAAAGGCATTATGGTCGCAAAATTTCAATGGAAATATACGTTCTTTCTATAATATAAAAAACGTCGGGGTAGCCATAAATATCGAAATAACTGAATATACCAAATTTGTTAGTGAACAAGGTTACTAAACAGGGATATCTTAAAAAATTTTTTTATTTATTAAAATCGGCATTATGGTCGCAAAATTACAAGGCAATTAAAGTTTGGGGTCAAGCGGTTAATAGCGCGGCGTTCATGGGTCCTTTTTAAACGTTTTGAAAAAAAACTATATTTAGTAGGTTTTTTATTTCCCCTCATCCCCATCACCATCCCCATCACAGTACATCATCTCACTGTCCTAAATGAGGAGTTTATATTTTTTTATTTTTTTCCCTTTCCTCTCCTCTCTTATCTTTTTATTTTTCCTTTTTTCCATTGCCTCTTTCACAACGGGTTTTTTTTTTTTTCCAAATTTTTTCCCCCTAATTACTTTTCTCTTCCTGTTAGTCGTTTTTTTCTCTCTCAAAAAACACGTCTGTCATAAACGTTTTATTCGCACCCTTGTGCGTCTTAAAACGTTTCTTTATCACGTTTTTTGGGTTTTCTTAAGGCCCCCATCCCCGGACGATGGTCGTACGACTGATCCCACGCCTTGAGGGTTTCCAACCCACTAAAGATCCGACCGCACCTCAAGACTAAAAACCCCAGTAAGGAGCGTAAACATCATCACACTCGCAAGACATAAGAGACAGTTTTTTTTTTTTTTTTATTTTGGGGAAACACTTAAATAAAATTCTATATTATTATTTATTTTTTACTGTTTCAACATAGCCTCCTGTCGCTCACTGTCACGCTCATGAGTTTATCTCCCAATACTTCATAAGTTGCATTTATTATATTTTCTATTTACTTTTGCTTTTATTCCCAAAACATTCTAGTTTTTATATAATTGAATGAATTATTCCGAAAGGCTTTTTTTAAAAGAAAAAAATTATTTGGTAACCCTCCGCGACCGTCGTGGGGGGAATGACGGTTGGCCTTCGATCAGCACACCCACGATGGACCGGTCTGAAAAGGTGGGCGCGGATCTAAAAAACCAAACATGTTGGTGCATCCGACCCGCTGTCAGGGTCGGAAGACCCAAAAACACCCCACTCACGATCCCAATCGGTTTTGGGTCCAACCAATCTTCGGGTGGTGACGCCAGATCGCACCGTGGATGGGGGCCTTTTTTAAAAGTTTCTTTGCACCCTTTTGTCTGTTAGACGTTTTTTTACACCGTGTGTGTTTTTTAAAAGTTTCTTCAGCCAGTTTACGTCTGTATAAACGTTTTTTTTAGCACCGTTTGGTTGTCTTAAACGTTTTTTACCACCGTTTGGTCTTCATAAACGTTTTTTTTTCCACCCTTTGCGTCTGTCATAAACGTTTTTTAACCGTTTTGGTCTGTCTAAACGTTTTTTTTACCCCCTTTGCGTCGTCATAAACGTTTTTTTCC
Source organism: Chionoecetes opilio (assembly GCA_016584305.1). Lineage (NCBI taxonomy): Eukaryota > Metazoa > Arthropoda > Malacostraca > Decapoda > Majidae > Chionoecetes > Chionoecetes opilio. Next base: position 52,021 of record JACEEZ010020983.1, read on the forward strand.
ACCGTTTCTCTTTTAAAAAGTTTTTTTTACCACCGTTTGGTTGAAAAATTTTTTTCCCCGGCGTGTAAAACTTTTTTACAAATTTTTCCAAAATTTTTTTACCACCGTTGGGCATAAACGTTTTTCCTTTGGAAAATTTTTTAACCCCTTTTCCCGGATAAAATTTTTTTTAAGTTTTCTGAAAACTTTTTAAAAAGGGGCGAAAAGAAAAAGGGAAAAGAAAGGGGAAAGAAGGGAAAATTTTTTTAAGGGGAAAGGGAAATTTTTTAGAGGGGAGAAAAAAGGGGAAAAAAAAATAAAAAGAAAGAAAAAAAGAAATGGGGGGGGAAAGGATAAAAGGGGAAAAAGGAAAAAAAAAGGTAGTTTTCATAATTTTTTCCCGGGGAAAAAAAGGGAGGGGGAAAAAAGGGGGGAGTGGGGAAAAAAAGGGGGAAAAAAGGAAAAAAAGGGGGAGGGGAAAAAGGGAAAGTAGGGAAAGAGGAAAAGGAAGAAAAGGGGAAGGAAATAGGGGGGAAAAGGAAAAAGGAAAAGGGGAAGGGGGAGGGGGGGGAAGAGGAAGGGGAAAAAGGAAGAGAAGGGGGGGAAATAATTGTTTGGGGAAAAAAAAGGGAAAAAAGTTAGTATTTTTGGAAAATAAGAAAAAAGGGTAAAAGTGTTTTTAAGGAAAGTAGTAGTGGAATGGGTTAAATGGGGAATAGTAGTAGTAGTGGGGGAAAATTTTAAAAAGGGGGAATAGGGATAGTATTAGTGGGGGGAAATTTTTAAAAAAGGGGGTAATAGTGATAGTAGTAGTGGGAAAATTTTAAAAAAGGGGGTAATAGTATAGATAGTAGTGGAAATTGTTAGAAAAGGGAAATGGGGATAGTAGTAGTAGGGAAATGTTAGAAGGGGGGAATAGTGATGTAGTAGTGGGGAAATTGTTAGAAAAAAAAAAAAAGAAAAAAAAAAAAAAAAAGGGTAAAGTGATAGTAGTAGGGTGAAATTGTTAAAAAAAGGGGAATGTGATAGTAGTAGAGTGGAAATTTTTAAAAAAAAGGGGTAATAGTTTAGTAGTTTGGGGAAATTTTTAAAAAAAAAGGGGGGTTAATAGGATAGTGTAGTAGTGGAAAATATTTAAAAAAGGGGGAAATAGTATTAGGAGTGGAAATTTTAGAAAAAGGGGTAATAGTGTGTAGAGTAGGGGAAAATTTTTAAAAAAAGGGGAATAGTGATAGTATGTGGGTGGAAATGTTAGAAAAAGGGTAATAGGGATAGAAGTAGTGTGGAAATAGTAGAAGGGGGGAAATTAGTAATAGTAGGTAGTGGAAATAGTTAAAAAAGGGGGTAATAGTGATGTAGTAGTGTGGAAATATTGGGAAAGGGGATAGTGATGTAGTAGTAGTGGAAATGTTAGAAAAGGGAATAGGGATGTAGTAGGGGTGGAAATAGTTAGAAAAGGGTAATAGGGATAGTAGTAGAGGGGAAAAGTTAGAAGGGGGAAAATAGTGGGGGGGATAGTGTAAAAATAGTTAAAAAAGGGGGTATAGTGATAGTATTGGGGGGAAAATAGTTAGAAAAGGGGAATAGTGATGAATTTAGTGGGGGAAAAATTTTAAAAAAGGGGTATAGTGATGTAGTAGAGGGAAAGTTAGAAAAGGGTAATAGTGATAGTAGTAGTGGGAAATAGTTAGAAAAGGGGTAATAGTGATAGTAGTAGTGTGGAAAAGTTAAAAAAGGGGTAATAGTGATAGAATAGTGGGGAAATTTTTAGAAGGGGTAATAGTGATAGTAGTAGTAGGGGAAAAATGTTAGAAAAGGGGTAATAGGATTAGGAGTGTGGAAAATTTAGAAAAGGGGTAAAGTGATGTGTAGTGTGGAAATAGTTAAAAAAGGGGGGTTAGTGATAGTAGTAGTGGGGGAAATAGTTAGAAAAGGGGTAATAGTGTGTAGTAGTATGGAAAATTTGTTAAAAAGGGGGGTAATATGATAGGTAGTGGGAAATGTTAGAAAAGGGGTAATAGTGTAGTAGTAGGGTGGAAATTGTTAAAAAAGGGGTAATAGTGATATAGTAGGGGGGAAATATTAGAAAAGGGCTAATAGTGAAGTGTGTAGGGGAAATTTGAAAAAATTTAAATTAAAAAAAAAAAAAAAAAAAAAAAAAAATAAGAAAATATAAAAAAAAAAAATGGGAAAGGAAAAGGGTAAAGTGATATTTTGTAGGGCGGAAATAGTTAGAAAAGGGGTAATATGATAGTAGTATAGGGGAAATAGGAAATATTAGAAAAGGGGTAATAGGATGTATAGTAGTGGAAATGTAGAAAGGGGTAAAGTGATAGTAGTAGTAGTGGAAATAGTTAGAAAAGGGAATAGGATAGAGAAGTAGTGGAAATTTTTTAAAATGGGGGTAATAGTGAATTAGTAGTGGGGGAAAATTGTTAGAAAAGGGGTAATAGTGTTTAGTAGTAGTAGGGAAATTGTTAGAAAAGGGGAATGGATAGTAGTGTAGTGGAAAATTTTAAAAAAGGGGGAATAGGTAGTGTAGTGTGGAAATGTTAGAAAAGGGGAATATGATAGTAGTAGTAGGGGTGGAAATTTTTAGAAAAGGGGAATGTGATAGTAGAGTAGGGAAATTTTTAGAAAAGGGGAAAGTGAAGTGTAGTAGGGAAAATTTTGTTAGAATGGGGGGGAAAGTGATAGTAGTAGTAGTAGAAATATTTGGAAGGGGGTATGGATAGTAGTATAGGGAAATTGTTAGGAAGGGGGAATAGTGATAGCAGTAGTAGGGAAATAGTTAAAAAAGGGGAATAGTGTGAGTGTAAGGGAAAAATAGTTAAAAAAGGGGTAATAGTGATAGTGTAGTAGTGGAAATAGTTAGAAAAGGGGTAATGTTAGTAGTGTAGTGGAAATTTGTTAGAAGGGGGATAATTGGTAGTAGAGTAGTGGAAAATTAAAAAAAGGGGTAAAGGATAGAGTAGGGGTGGAAATTGTTAGAAAAGGGGTAATAGGATAGTAGTAGGGTGGAAAATTTTAGAAAAGGGAAATTGATAGTAGTAGTGGTGGAAATATTTAAAAAAGGGGGAAATGTGATAGTATTTTAGGGAAAATTTTGTTAGAAAAGGGGTAATGTGATAGTAGTAGTAGTGGAAATATTTAGAATGGGGGAAATAGGATAGTAGTGTAGGGAAATTGTTAGAAAAGGGGTAATAGTGATAGTAGTAGTGGGGAAAATTGTTAGAAAAGGGGTAATGTGAATAGTAGTGGTGGAAATAGTTAGAAAAGGGGTAAAGTGATAGTAGTAGTGGTAAAAATTTGTTAGAAAAGGGGAATAGTGATAGTATAGTAGGGGAAAATTTTTAAAAAAGGGGGTAATAGGATAGAGTAGTAGTGGAAATTGTTAGAAAAGGGGAATATGATAGTAGTGGGTAGTAGTATATAGAAACAAGAGTGAGATAAGGAAAACCGTATACTTTTTAATGAAAACACGCTATTCCCTTTTACTCATCACATATATATAGATAGTTTTAGCCCCCAGTATTAAAAGGCCATATAATATCATAATAAAAAGAAAAACACGATTGTTTAAAAGTGAAACTTTCCCACAAAAATGAGTCACAAAACTGCAGTCCCCCACACGCAGACTCCAACTACACACGCAGAAAAATTTCCACAACCTCCACCTTCACCCGGCTCTCGCCCACCTAAACCCCCCATGGCCCGGCGGGGACCGCATCCAGCTTGCCTTGCCTTTCCTTTGGGGACGGCTGGGGCCTGCTCACTGCGTCTCCTCTTCTCTCCCCGGGGAAGTAAGGACGGGGAAACCGGGGGAGAGAGAGAGAGAGGAGAAGGGAAAAGGAAAAGGAGAGAGAGAGAGGAGAGAGAGAGGAGAGAGAGAGAGAGGAAAGGGAAATTACAGGTTAAAAAAAGAGACAGAGAGAGAGGAGATGAAGGGGGAGAGAGGGAAAAGGGAAGGGGAGGAGGAAAAGAAGGGGAAAAGAAAGGGGAGATGGGGGAGGGAGGGGGAAAAATTAAAAAAAACGAGGGGGGGGGGAGAGGAGAGAGGAGGAGAGAGAGAGAGAGAGGAGGAAGGGAAATTACAGGTTAAAAAAAGAGACAGAGAGAGAGAGGATGAGAGGAGAGAGACGAGAGAGACGAGAGAGAAGAGAGAGGATGAGAAGAGAGAGAGAGAGAGAGAGAGAGGTAAGGAAGGAAATTAAATTAAGGTCAAAAAGAGACAAGAGAGAGAGAGAGAGAGAGAGAGAGAGGAGAGAGAGAGAGAGAGATGAAGGAAAGACAGAGAGAGAGAGAGAGAGAGAGAGAGAGGAGAGAGAGAGAGAGAGAGATGAGAGGAGAGAGAGAGAGAGAGAGAGAGAGAGAGAGAGAGAGAGAGAGAGAAGAGGTTAAGGAAGGGAAATTAAATTACAGGTTCAAAAAAGAGACACACGAGAGAGAGAGAGAGAGAGGATGAGAGAGACGAGGAGAGAGAGAGAGAGAGAGGGAGAGAGAGAGAGGGAGAGAGAGAAGAGAGAGAGAGACGAGAGAGAGAGAGAGAGTAGGAAGTAAAAGGAAGTAAAGATGAGGGTAGAAAAAAGGAGAGAGAGAGAGAGAGGAGAGAGAGGAGAGAGAGAGGAAGAGAGGTGAGAGAGAGAGAGAGAGGAGAGAGAGAAAGAGAGAAGAGAGAAGAGAGAGAGGAGAGAGAGAGAGGAGAGAGATGAGAGAAGAGAGGCAGAGAGAGAGAGAGAGAGAGTAACGTGTTCATAATCGTAATACAGTAGCCACTAGGTGTGTTTTTAGTAAGGATTCCTGTCTCTTATATCTCGTTGATAGTTTTGGAAGCGAACAGAGAGTTAGAATGAAGTGTTTTGATAGTTTATTGGCGTGTTATTTTATGATTGATGGTGATGGTTTAAAGCGAGAGAGAAGAGGAGAGAGAGAGAGAGAGAGAGAGAGAGAGAGAGAGAGAGAGAGAGAGAAGAGAGAGAGAGAGAGAGAGAGAGAGAGAGAAGAGAGAGAGATAAAGAGAGGGGAGAGAGAGAGAGAGAGACAGAGAGAGAGAGAGGAGAAAATCAAAGGGTTAAAAGAAGTCATGTTTTAGGAATGGAGAGAGAAATAAAATAACTATATAGAGGCGACCCATCCTATAATGTTATAATAAATGTAATAATAATAATAATAACATTGCGTCTATATAACCTGCAGGCCTTCATATTTAGAGGGAAATACATAACAAATAACCACTGAAACTACGGAAAAAAATGCAGAAAATAAAATGTACCTCTATTTTTATCTATATTTCCTAGTTTGTCAAGGTGAAAGGGTAGCGATTATTATTGTAATGGCAGTGAAGGCCTTAGGAATTCTTACTTTGTGCGCTCCTACACTCTTAAAAAAAAAGGGTAGGAAAAGGGTAGAAAAAGGTTATTTGTAGTGATGAAATACTGCTACCCTTTTTCTACCCTTACAAATCTACCCTTTCGGATCGACGCAAATATACCCTTTTTCAACCCTCTCGTCTAAAAAGGGTAGATAAAGGGTAGATGAAGGGTATAATCGGCAGCATCTACCCTCCAGCCTGGACATAGGGTTTAAAAAGGGTAGTGATGGTGCGATGTAACAATTCTACCCTTAATATACCCCCCATTTCTGAGAGTGTACTGTTCTCTCTTTAACCCCTTCACACCCAGATCTTTCCTTTGCTATAAAGAAATGTACGTTGTCGAACCATGAAATTACGAAAAGTAGCAAAATAAAGCAAATTGGTTAGTGAACAAGGATACTAAGCAGGTCATATACATAAAACATTGCTTATAGTCACTAAAAATCGTCTAATGGTACCCAAATTACAATGGAAATCACGTTCTGGGTCACAAGGTGTTAATTGATTTATATATATTCTTTACTCGAAAAAAACCCTATCATTTCTATAGTATAAGGGTTGATATCAGAGTATTATTATAAGGGCGTTTGTTTTGGCCTTAGGAAGTCTTACTTAGTACGCTTCTACTGTTCTCTTTAACCCCTTGAGACCCAGAACGTATTTTCCATTGTAATTTTGGCTACCATTAGACGATTTTAATTAATATAAGCAATATTTTATAGATATGACCTGTTTAGTATCCTTTTCGACTAACTAATTTGGTATATTCAGTTATATTTCGTAATTTTATGGCTAACAGACGATTTTTTATATAGCAAAGGAAAGATCTGGGCGTGAAGGGGTTAAGCGATTCATACTCCTTACTCTAAAAAGAAAAAACGATCATTTCTATAGTATAAAGGTTTGACGTGGCCTGTCTCCCATAATTTTTTGTTTGTTCTTGAAGCAGAGTTCTCTTTTCGCGATTCTTACTACTTTCTAAAAAAAAAAAAAAAATCATTCTATAATATAAAAATTTGTCCCACCTCCCCTAAATGTTCTTTTAAGGCTATGCAGCTGTTAAGGTAATGGCAGCTATAGGATTATAGGTTGGTTATTTTTAAGAGCCTTTGCGTTAACCCCTTGAGACCCAGAACGTAATTTCCATTGTAATTTGGCTACCATTAGACGAAATTTAGTGAATATAAGCAAGGTTTTATAGATATGACCTGTTTAATATCCATGTCGACTAACAGATTTGGTATATTCAGTTACTTTTCGTTATTATGTGGCTCGACAACATACGATTTTTTATAGGCAAGGAAAGATCTGGGTGTGAAGAGGTTAAACAGTGATGGAAAAAGTGTTAATTCCTCACTCACCACAAGAGGACTACACGAGTATTAATGTTTGTGGTGATTTCAGGATCATAAAGACTCTTGATATGGAAGGCATGACAAGTGGATGTCGGTAGTGTCTATGTATAACAGGAACTACCACGTGGAGGTCTCTATACCAGCCTTTTGCAGCTTCCGTATGTTCTTATGTTCTAGTGTCTGACAACACAACAATAAAACATACCTGGCACAAAAAATATGAACAGGAAGTTGTCCACCCCAAACGATTGACTTTGTTTATCCAGAAGCTACTTTTTTCAAGCCTTGCAGGAAATATGTATAATTTAAATCCCTTCTCAGACCTACTGTTACATCTGACAGCCCAGCAGCACGGCATTACACTTGTTAAAAACAGCGAAAATAGGACTGAGAAGTTCCGCAGCTCTAGGTGAGAGGATAAGCCCGAGATCCAAGCTATAACGCCCAGTATGTGGAGTGTATGTATGTATGTATGCATGTGTGTGTGTGTGTATGTGTGTGTGTGTGTGTGTGTGTGTATGTGTGTGTGTGTGTGTGTGTGTGTGTGTGTGTGTGTATGTGGTGTGTGTGTGTGTGTGTAAACCCTAGCCGCTAAGATCAGAAAGGGTCTCGCCACACCCCGTAGTGTAGTTATCAGGCGTACGGGATTGAGAAAAAAAAGAATCTGTACACACACATAAGGTTCATTTTGAATGGATATATGAAGGGAATTGCGCCTCTACCAACCCAAAGTTCTATTCTTCTCAACTCCAAGCTCACCTCTCAAGCGTCACCACCATCCTCATCTTGGAACCCACCGCCGCTAACTCCAAGCTCTTCTTTTTTTTACAAAAAAGATCCTTAATATTGCGACCCTAGGTGTTTGACAGGTTCTTGGTGTAGTCAAAGAAGTCAGAGATGACCGCTCTAATGGATTGCATTGAGATTTCTGAAGAGTCTCACACAATGGCCTCAGCATCGCATGAAGGTCTTCCTGAAGGCAATCGCGGCGCTCAGGTCCGGCAGATGCGAGTCCAGCGAGTCAAGGAAAGACGTCTGGCGGCCCAGCGTAAGAATAAGATTCAGATGAAAAAGAATCGTGGCCAGAAGAAAGTGTAGAGAGAGGCGAGCCCGTGTGAGGATTCCCAGCCGGAGGACCAAGACTCCCGCCCTGGCGAGGAGGTGACAGAGGCCGCGGAGGAGCCCGACCTCACTCAGACCCTGAAGGAGGATGAACCTCAGGCAGGGAACTGCGACTCTGAGGAGGACGAGGATGAAGAACAGCAGGAGCTGTGCAAGATTGATCAGGTGGAGGAATGGCTGCAGAAATACTGCTGCTTTGATGAGCAGGCCTGGAGCGCCGTCATGGAGGGCGTTGCAGCCTCCTCTGACGTGACGCAATACCAAGGCTTGGCCAAACCTGATCCTCCCATCAGTAACTTTGTGCTGGAGGGAGCCGAATACACCACGCTGCAGAATTCCTGCTCGGAAAAGTGTGCGGTGGCCATCAGCCGCCTGACGGAGCAGCAGAAGGCACAGGAAGAAGTGGTGGCGCGGCTGGCCTTCCCCAAGCGCATGGTGGTGCAGCACGTGACGCACATCATCCAGGCGTTCCTGCGACGCACGTACTTCCGTGTGCAGGGCAGCAGCGAGAAGGCACAGGAGGCGGTGATGCGTAAGGTGCACTACGCCATGCAGGGCATCATTCACCGCTACTTCAAGAGGGGGCTGGACAAGCTGGTCCTTTTACAGAAGATCAAGGATAAGGAGATGTTTGAAAACAGCAAGGACGAGAGTGAGGACGATACCGACGATGGACGAAGCGACGATGACTCGAGTGATGAAGATTCTGATGATGAGGGTGGTGAGAGCGAGAGTTCCTGTGACAGTGAAGGAGATGAAGAAAGCGACGGGATTGAAGAAGAATGCGATAAAGTTGATGAAGCCGAGAAGGAAAGAAATGAAAGCAATAAGAAGAGGAGGAGGACAGAGGAGAAGGAGATGGTAAAACAGTTCTTTAGCGCCGCTGTCGCGCGACACGCTGAGGACCGCGAGGGTTTGGTGAGCGCGGTGGAGGCGATCTACAGCGGCAGCAAGACGGTGCAGGAGTCCCTGAAGAAGGGCGAGAAGGGCAAGGGGCACGACGCCCGTGAACAGAGCCGCAGCCACCACCCTGACGGCTTCCAAGACAGCGCCTCTGGGATGCAGGAGCAGGACATTGACTCCAGCGACGAGGAGAACGACACGTAGGAGTATTACATCCCCGACGACAAATCCTACGAGGGTCTTGAGTACTCCGACGATGAGAGGAAGTACTGCCACCTCTCAGACGCCGACGAGGACGAAGAGAAGGACGTGTTCTCCTGCTGCGGGGACAGTTGTCAGTGTTCCGTGGGCCACAACGCTGTACCACGAAGACTGGAGTCAGGCTGCCTAGCATGGACCGTGGAATGGATGGACAGGAAGGAGAGCAGTACTTCAGGAGAGGAGAGTGAGGCGTCTGTGTGCCAGAGTGACGATGAGCAGAGTGATGAAAGCGTTGCCTACTTGAGTCCTGCCTATTATCCCTCGCAGAGCGAGCACGAAGACAGTGACTCGGCTGAAGAGAATGAGAACAGAGAGGTGGACCTCAGCGTGGTGAAAAGACTTGTTGCGGAATTCAGCAACAGTAGCGACGAAGAGGAGGAGGAGGAGACATGTGGCAAGCTGAGGCAGGATGGGAGGCGCTTCCTGTGGATGAAGGAATTAGTGGCTGGCGGCCCAAGAAAGGATAAGAAATACAGCCGAAAATTCCACCGCGGCAAGGCTGCCTTGTTCCCGTAGGTGAGCCGTTCCCGGGTCTCGGGGCAAGAGAGTGAGACCCTTCTGGAACATTTCATGCAGAAGGACGTCAGCCGGAACATTCGTAAGTATGTGATGAAGACGGTGTGTCGGCGGAACTTTGCGCTGTTCGGGATGCTGAGGCGGCGGGCCAAGGGCTTGGAGGCGTTCCCGGGGCTGTGCCTGGAGACGGACGACAGCACAGTGTGGAAGTCTCTGAGGCGGCAGAAGGCCTACCTGAACCATTTCCTCAAGACGGAGATGGAGGCTCATCTTTACGGTGTATCGCGAGAGTGTCAAGTGTCTTGTGAAGAGATCTTTGAAGCCCAGGCGGCGGTCAAGAGGCTGCGTCAAAAACGACAATTCACGGTCAAGATTGTGAATTTCCTGGATGGGTTGCCCTTGCGGCGCGTGGAATACCTGTACGACCACGTGTTCACCAAGAAGCAGAGGGACAAGGGAGAGGAGTCGCACTGCTATCCGGATAGAACCTCGCTCTTGTTGTTCATGGAGACAGTGGCCAGAAGGCAAGGACAGGAGCAGCTTTTCCCCTGGGTCAGCAGCAGCAATATTTGCCAAAAGCTTCAAGGCTACGTGGAAAGCCTCGTTCAATTCATTGACGACGATTACAAGTTATATTGCGAGTCCAAGGAAAAACGAGCCCGCCGCGAGGAAGTGGTTGAAAAACTGAGAAGCATGAGCGAGAAGAATAAGAAAAAGTATTTGTCTGTCGCAAAAATTACTTACGAGAGTTTGACGCAGAGATTCCTGGAGCAGAAACACAAGTCTTTGAAGAGGGAATTAGCGAAGCACGAGCTTAATAGTCTGTTCCCGCTGTACCCTATGGATGATGTGGGCTTGATGCACCTCCCGCAAGAGAAGAGAATGCAGCTGGTCGCGTCGCGTAATAAGAAGCAGCTGCACCTTCGTCAAGATTACGTCAACATGGTGAAAGAAAAGGCAAAGCACAAGAACAAGGTTTTGAAAAGCATGAACAAGTTTTTGTCTCAGAGTTCTGCCGACGCCATCATCCTGAAAGTGTACGACATCCAGACGCAGGAGAGCGAGTGTGTGCAGAGCGACATGGTGGTGGGCAGTGAGAACCTCCGAGAATCAGGCTGTGTGAAGCCACAGGTGGACGACGATGAGTCCTTTGAGAAAGACGGCTTGAAGGGACTTGACTGGGACGACTCGAGTGACGAGGAAGACGACGATAACTCTGATTTGGATTGGCTGGAAGAAAACTCTTATAATGATGAAGAAGAGATGTTGAGGGAAGAGGAGCAGGAGCGAAAGGCGGCGGAGGAGAGGGAGGCCAATGTGGAGCCGCTAACCCTAAGCAAGATATTCCGTGAACTCCATGCGCAGTACTACCGTCAAGGAATGCAAACCAAACAGAACACGGTGCAGGAATCGTACCCCACCTGCCTGCCCTTCGAAGACAGGCCTTGGGAAACTTCCGTCCACCACGCCATCTTGGACAGATTCGTCAGGCATCTCAGCAGCGTCAAATCCCGCGCTTACAGGCGGCTGAGGATCGACTTTCAGAGGGAAATACGTCGGCTTTGGCACTACAAACCCAAGGGCTTTATCAAGACCATTCAGTGCTACGAAAAGCTGAGAAAACTCTACATCAAGAAGCAGAGGAAGGCTGAGAGAACAACGAAAACACGTACGAAGGAAACTGATATCGGAGTGGCCAAGAAAAGGAAAATCCAGGATGATGACGAAATGACACAGAGGAGCAAGAAAACAAAACTTTGCAAGGATGACGAAAGTGTAGGTCATGAAACTACGATGATCGAGTCCATTGAATATGAGGCTGATGAGGAATGTGAGAGTGACAGTGATCAAGAAAATGGTGGCAAGAAGTGGATGAAAAGAAAATTCGAGGAAGATGAAGAAGCCGAGGAAAGGCCAAAGCTAAAGTATCAAAAATAGGAAAAGTCGCTCCAAGAAAAGTTTGGGAAGCAGATGACTAAATGCGCGTGGAAGATAGATCAGATTAACAGCAGTCAGGATGTAGAGTATTGAGGAGGAACACAGGTCAATGTGTGGGCGTCAGAAAACATGTCAACTGATAGGGAAAGCATGGAAGAAGAAGAGAGAAAAAAAAAAAAAAAAAAAAAAAGTTTATATATTGTCTTACTTAGGAATGGATGCCAAAAAAAAAAAATCAATGTATAGTCTTATTTAGGAATGGATGCAAAAAAAAAAAAAAAAAAAAAAAAATTCAATGTCCTAAGAATGGATAGCAAAAAAAAAAGAAGAAAAAAAAGATTCAATGTATTGTCTTAGGAATGGATGAGAAAAACATTTTTTTTATTATGTATAGCCTTAGGAATGGATGCAAAAAAAAAAAAAAAAAAAAAAATTCAATGTCCTAGGAATGGAAAGCAAAAAAAATAAAGAAAAAAAAGATTCAATGTATTGTCTTAGGAATGGATGAAAAAAAAAAAAAAATGTGTCTTAGGAGTGGATGCAAAAAAAAAATCTATGTATTGTCTTACTTAGGAATGAATGCCAAAAAAACAAAAAACAAAAACAAGATTCAATGTATTGTCTTACTGTCTTATTGACTTATCTTACTGTACTTATTGAACATTATGAATATTATTGCATATACATAATTAATATATCTTGGTTGATGATCTATATGGGTGGTAATATATCTTGGTGGATGATCTATATGGTGGTAATATATCTTGGTTGATGATATATATGGGTGGTAATATATCTTGGTTGATGATCTATATGGTTGGTAATATATCTTGGTTGATGATCTATATGGGTGGTAATATATCTTGGTTGTTGATCTATATGGGTGGTAATATATCTTGGTTGATGATCTATATGGGTGGTAATATATCTTGGTTGATGATCTATATGGTTGGTAATATATCTTGGTTGATGATCTATATGGGTGGTAATATATCTTGGTGGATGATCTATATGGGTGGTAATATATCTTGGTTGGTGATCTGTATGGGTGGTAATATATCTTGGTTGATGATCTATATGGGTGGTAATATATCTTGGTTGATGATCTATATGGGTGGTAATATATCTTGGTTGTTGATCTCTATGGGTGGTAATATATCTTGGTTGATGATCTATATGGGTGGTAATATATCTTGGTTGTTGATCTATATGGTTGGTAATATATCTTGGTGTGTGATCTATATGGGGTTTGGGAATATATCTTGGTTGATGATCTATATGGTTGGTAATATATCTTGGTTGATGATCTATATGGGTGGTAATATATCTTGGTTGATGATCTATATGGGTGGTAATATATCTTGGTGGATGATCTACATGGGTGGTAATATATCTTGGTGGATGATCTATATGGGTGGTAATATATCTTGGTGGATGATCTATATGGGTGGTAATATATCTTGGTGGATGATCTATATGGGTGGTAATATATCTTGGTGGATGATCTATATGGGTGGTAATATATCTTGGTGGATGATCTATATGGGTGGTAATATATCTTGGTTGATGATCTATCTATATGGGTGGTAATATATTTTGATTGATGATCTATATGGGTGGTAATATATCTTGGTTGATGATCTATATGGGTGGTAATATATCTTGGTTGATGATCTATATGGGTGGTAATATATCTTGGTTGATGATCTATATGGGTGGTAATATATCTTGGTGGATGATCTATCTATATGGGTGGTAATATATCTTGGTTGTTGATCTATATGGGTGGTAATATATCTTGGTTGTTGATCTATATGGTTGTTGATGATATCTATGATTGATAGAATATAATGTTACTGGGCATCGTTGTATTTAGAACGTATAGATTCAAACCTTTTCGAGGCTTGCTAGTCCAAGGGTGTCTAGTGTGTACGTAGCCTTTAATAAGGGAGCTATGAATGACGCTATACATATATACACAAACAAGTGTTGATACGAAACAGATGGCGTGAAGTTTGATGACTGATCGGGTGAAAGATTTAGTTCTTTTGGCGAGCGGTGCAGTTCTTTCTTGCTAAAGTAAATAATAATAGATGACTTAAATTGAAGGTAAAGACGAAAAAAGGAAAATAACTAATCGGTGTACCTAATAAAGCGGTGAAATCGAAGGTATCTTGGTTTGTGAGAGTGAATGATGAGGCTGAGGAATGCATGTTGGGCGGGGGGGGGGGGCCTCGGTAATAAACTCCAACTTGATGACACACATACAGCCAGTCTTGATGGCAATGTGGTTTCGGTTGATGAAGGTGTAGCGAAGAAAATGTTGATGAAATTGTGACTGAGTGTGATTTTGGAAGCTAATGAAGGCCCGAAGCCGAGGATCAGTGGCTGGCGTAGTGGTGAAATAGTGGTGATGGCAATAATGATGGAATTATCGATACTTTAGCAGCTGTGTTGTGAGTGTGAGTGACGTCATGTTGCTGTGGCAGTTTAGGTGATTAAAATACTGCTTTGGCCTAGTATGACAATATTGATTAGTTATCACGTAAAGGAGGAAATTCAAGACTTTTTTCAGTACCACTGTTTTCACTACACAATTTAGTAGCAGATAAACAAAATGAGTATATCTAGGTATACAAAAAAGTTTATCTAAAGTAATCTCTTATATAACTGAATATGAAGGAAAACATGGAAAGAACCTCTAGTCATTTTTTTAAGTGGCATTGTTTTCACACCAGAATTCATCAGATTCATTGGGGAGGCGGTAGCGGAGTGGTTAGCGTCTCCGACTGGCGTTCTCTGTGACCCGAGTTCGATCCCCGAAGAAAACCAAAACCTTTCTGCACCGTCGAGTGGCCTAAGAACACCCACATGCCCTGTCCATCAACTCTACCTTCGACTGCGAGTGCATCGGAGGACACAGGGGGGTGGCATGAGCCTCTAATCACAGGCGTCACTATAAAAATCCTGCCTGCGCACACGGCGAGGACAACCATCACACCCTCAAGTGAACCTCAGTAGCCTACCATCCGAGCCCTGGTCAAACCCCGGCTACAGGCGCTATAGGCACAAATATAAAAAATAAAAAAATAAAAAAAGTAAATCTAGATAAAAAGAAAAAAAAAAAAAAGATTCTTTGAAGTAATATTTTTATAAGACTGAATGAAGGAATACATGGAAAGACTCCATAGTAATTATATAAAAGTACCAGTTTCTTGGTACTCCTTTGAACCCTGCGTGACTCAGCCCAGCGGAGAGACACGTGGCCTGATGAGCGGCACTAACAGAAGCGGCATCACGTCCCATGTACGTAGATGTCGTATTAGTAGCCGAGCCGATGTGTACCCAGACACTGTGCCTTCACACACTAACCCTTGAGACCCATTACGTAATTTCCATTGTAATTTGGCTACCATTAGAAAATTTAGTGAATATAAACTATTTTATAGATATGACCCGTTTAGTATCCTTGCCCACTAATTAATTTCGTATATTAAATTTATTTTATGGCCAACGTTCAATTTGATATAGCAAAGGAAAGATCTGGGCGTGAAAGAGTTAAACCTACACTATAAAAATATTTAAGTATTCAGATATTAGATGGTGGTTTATAGGCGATGAATAGAAAGTGGTAATATAACCTGCAGGTCTTCATATTTTAGATTAATATTTAACAGATTTATTTAATGCCAAAAATGGGAGAAATGTGCCAGACATCAGAGGTCATATGGCAAAATAGGCGAGGGGTTATAGATTGATTTAATGCCTAAAAAGGGGAAATATAGCAGACAACAGACCATATGGCACAGTATAAGAAACAGGGGGAGAGTTAGAGAAAGTGAAACTGAGGTTAGAGGAAAGTAACTGATTGTTACAGCAACATGGTTAGATCAGTTGAAGGGTTTGAATTGTGTTTAGAATTGTTTTGAGATTAAATTACTCAGGGAGAAGTAGAGATTCCGGGAGAAAGGAGGTCGGGAAAGGGAGGACAGTTTGGGAAGAGAAGTGGAACGGGCAGTGGCATATATAACAACCACTGAAACTAAGATAAATAAATTCAGTTATAAATGTACATTAATTATTTTCCATGTTTTCTGGTTTGCAAATGCGTAAGGGTAACTAACTATAAACATTTAATTAAGGCCTTTTGTGTAGTTGTGTTTTAAGTGGCAATTAGTGAAGTTGTGAGGGGACATTGGTGGTATTAATTAATGTGTCGTAGTGCTCGAACAATTACTTCATGAATTTATTATATACCAGTCTGCCATGTCTATAATTATTGAATACCTGTAACTAAAATAAGAGTTCCTTAGTAAGATATTGAAGACTATGCCCGAGGACTAATTGAAATAGTTTTGTTTTTGTTATTTGTAATAACCAGAATTATGCAGTTATTCACAAAATTCTGATATAGTTATGTCAAGTTATATATATATGCCATCATTTGACTTTCTCCAGGGTGGTTTATAAATCAATATCTATGTAAAAAAAAAGTTATAAACCAACTGATAGGAATTTGAGGTAGAGATTTATAGAAGTATGATCTTTCATTGTAGTCATCAATGGAAGTCAGGCTTTCAGGTCCAAGCGGCAGATCAGGTCTGTGA
This sequence comes from Chionoecetes opilio, assembly GCA_016584305.1. NCBI lineage: Eukaryota > Metazoa > Arthropoda > Malacostraca > Decapoda > Majidae > Chionoecetes > Chionoecetes opilio. The sequence continues at coordinate 68,076 of JACEEZ010020983.1, forward strand.
GTCAGAGTAACTTTCTCAGTAAAAAGAACTGGCGAGCTCCAGGGCTACCGCTACCCGGGGCCACGAATGTCCTGACTACCACACATAATGGCCTATCCAGACGAGCGGGCCTGATCGGTGGGCATGCCCGTCATCGGGCACATTTGACGGGCAAACCATCGAAATGCCCGATCCCCCGTTGAGCGAAATCACCAGGCAGTGCCACGGCCTTCTATATAAAAGGCCTGAGCGATGGGCCGTGACGTAATCAGCCTCGGTCATCTCACCCGCTCAGTCCTCTCCCTCGCTCTGTCGGCTACGTATAATATACAATAATTTATAAATGCTATTTATAAATTTTGGGGAGGCGGTAGCGGAGTGGTTAGCGTCTCCGACTGGCGTTCTCTGTGACCCGAGTTCGATCCCCGAAGAAAACCAAAACCTTTCTGCACCGTCGAGTGGCTTAAGAACACCCACAGTATCACGACAGTATCACAGGGTGGTTGACAGATCAGCGCCGGGACAAACCCAGGCACGCTACTTAACTCAAATTTGGACAGACAATTTTGAACATAAAATATTTACAAACCCAAAGACACAGTCAACCCTATCACACCGGATGGTAAACATTTCAAACAAAGTAAAGCCCTGGAGCTCAACTGTGCTGTATAGCGGCAGAGTCCTTCCTTAGCGGGTTGTCGTGAAGGGAAAGTTCTCCGCAGCAAATATTTGAGCCTTCCAAAGCTTCACAGGGAAGGACCAAACAAATCTTTCAGTTTGTCCACTTTTGATACTTTTTACGCACTTTACGCACAGATCGTTATGTAAATTACTTACACAAGGGCTGGACGTAAACAATCACTTCAAGTTGACAATTGCGGTACTTAAGTATGCAATGGGTAATACCGACCACCACAAAACTGAATTTACTTGTACAGTGTAGAATAATTTTTGCAATAAATCATTAATTCAATTTTAGTAAATTTAATTAACCTTACTTTGCGTAGAATTTTACAGTATAGTCCTCCATCGATGTCATGGAATAGGCCACTACTTATTTAAGATCGTTGCAATGGTCCATAAACCTTAAGATCGTTGCAATGGTCCATAAACCTTAAGATCCCGTTGCAATGGTCCATAAACCTTAAGATCCCGTTGCAATGGTCCATAAACCTTAAGATCCCGTTGCAATGGTCCATAAACCTTAAGATCCCGTTGCAATGGTCCATAAACCTTAAGATCCCGTTGCAATGGTCCATAAACCTTAAGATCCCGTTGCAATGGTCCATAAACCTTAAGATCCCGTTGCAATGGTCCATAAACCTTAAGATCCCGTTGCAATGGTCCATAAACCTTAAGATCCCGTTGCAATGGTCCATAAACCTTAAGATCCCGTTGCAATGGTCCATAAACCTTAAGATCCGTTGCAATGGTCCATAAACCTTAAGATCCCGTTGCAATGTCCATAAACCTTAAGATTCCGTTGCAATGGTCCATAAACCTGAAGATCGTTGCAACTGGCAAAACCTGCGGTTTCATATGGTCCAAACTTGATCGTTATGTACCAAAATAAGCATCCTTGCAATGGTTCATTACTTGAAAATCTGTTTGCAGTCTAAAACAAACCCGTCAATGGTCATAAATTAAGATCCCTTGTCAAAGACCATAACACTGAAGAAGGCAATGGTCTCTTAAAGTTGATGTCCTAACCTGAAGATCGGTTGCAATGGTCATAAACGTAAGATCCCGTTGCAATGGTCCATAAACCTGAAGATCGTGCAATGGTCGTAAACCTGAGATTCGTTGCAATGGTCATAAACTGAAGATCGTTGCAATGGTCCGAATATTCCTTATGATCCGTGCAATGGTCCATAAACTTAAGATTCCCGATGCAATGTTCCATAACCTTAAGTCCGTTGCAATGGTCCATAAACCTTAAGATCCGTTGCAATTGTGTCCATAAAACCTTAGTAAAACGTTGCAATGGTCCATTAACCTGAAGATCTCGTATGCAAATGGTCCAAAACCTTCGAAATTCCCTTGCAATGGCCATAATGTCTAAAGATCGTGCAATGGTTCCATAAACCTGAAGATTCGTTGCAATGGTCATAAACCTTAAATTTCCGTTGCTAATGCCATAAGACCTTAATGATCCCGTTGCAATGGTTCCTAACTTAAAGAACCCGTATTTACAATGGCCATAAATCCTTTATTAGATAGGCACTTAGGAGACAACTAGGTGCCTACCGAACCAATATTGAATGTTATGTAACCAAAATAAGCAATCTTTAAGTGTTTTTTGTTAAATGGGTTTTCAATAATAAAACCAATTGGTTTGATATACTCTTGTTCTACATTAAACAACTGTTCAGAAGAAAGGTTTTGAAAGTATGATCTCTCATGTCATGTCCGACAGCCTTCAGGTAACTGGTACAGTCAAATCGTGCCGAATATTTCTCCATTGATGCGAAAGTGTCAAATGAGTGCGAATATTCTCATTATGCAGAAAGAGTCAAAATGAGTGCGAATATTTCTCCATTGATGCAGAAAGTGTGTCAAAATGAGTGCGAATATTTCTCCATTGATGCAGAAAGTGTCAAAATGAGTGCGAATATTTCTCCATTGATGCAGAAATCTTGTCAAAATGAGTGCGAATATTTCTCCATTGATGCAGAAAGATTGTCAAAATGAGTGCGAACATTTCTCCATTGATGCTGAAAGATTTGTCAAAATGAGTGCGAATATTTCTCCATTGATGCTGAAAGATTATAGATTGTGTGCACAAGGGTAGCATGATTTCTTATTGCATAAAAACCATAATTAACACTGGATAATTTAGCCATCCAAAATCTTAAACATATACACTGCCTACCTGCAAAAGTACGAACATATACACTGCCTACCTGCAAAATTACGAAGTTTGTATAGTATTTCAAGAGTGACTTTCGCTGACTATGCTAATCGCTTGTGTTTACGAGGTAACTATCAGTGCCCTGGCCCAGGAAACCATTGAACACTTGCTGCTGCAGTGTCCACGCCTCTACTACCACTGTGTATGGCTACTCAAATCCTCGCCCTGAACGATACCACATTTGACCTTGTCGTACTATGTCGAAAATTGCCGTACACTAATCTTTCAACATAAAGAATGTTAACAAGCGTTCATTAAAGCATTACTCTTAAATTTATACAGTTATATAATTCTATATTGATTAAATTAAACTAACCGAATCTGAAATTGTATGAAAGTTTATTTTATGGAAAACAATTATTATACTAACATTTTTATTTCCTATGCATCCTAGACAGCAATGTTACATTTGTTATATGAATTAATTTTTTTTTTTATTTGAAACTACAGAAGCATGTACAAAAATATAACTGAAGTCTTCAAAACTTATTGCTGAGATGAGGCTCTAACTGAATCATAAAAACTGAGTGCAGTGGCCCATAGCTACTTTCTTTGCGTAGAATCTTACTGTAGAGTCTTCCATCGAAGTCAAGTGTCAAAGCCGCTGCGGCAGGTCTGAGGGATAGAGTAGCCTTCTCAGTATTAAGAACTGGTGAGCTCCAGGACCCCACAGTGGTCACTACTACAGAGGGCCACGAATGACCCGATCACCACACACAAGACTGGCCACCCGCCTGTAGGTCAGTTTAGTCTTCCGGTGAGCGCAAAGACTGGCATGTAGTGGACTTACAAGTGTGGAGGCCATCAGCCAGCCAGGCATAACTGCGGGGGGACAGTCATTAGGCCAAAAGTGGACACTAAACACTGCTCACTTCAAAGACCAGACACTTTGTCACCAAAAGTAGTTTAACCTTGAGACTTTCAGCTGTCCAAGAAAATTTTAGGGTTGAAAAAATTTCAACCAAATTAGTATCTATTTTGTACGATTAGGGCATGAAACTTTCAGTTTAAAGTCAATGACTGATTACCATGTATGCTTAATTTTAATTAAGATTTAGGGAAGAATTACTATGAAGGACAGACAACTGACTAAACTACAAAGATTCGGGCTCTTAAAAACTGCAAACTAATGCTAAGCCTTAACAGCCAGTCACGCCTTTCTGTAGCGGGAGGGAAGCCTACGGCCAGAACTGGCGAGTGACTGGCTGATCTATTCACAGGTGGGAAACAATCACTGCGGGATACAAACCCCGACACTACTTAACTCAAATAATATATATATGTACAAACCAAAGACAGGCAGCCAAGCGTATCACACCCGATGGTAAACAACTCTTCAAGCAAAGTAAAGTCCCGGAGCTCACCTGTGCAGTATAGCGGCAGAGAAGTCCTTCCTTGGCAGAGTGTCGTGGTACCTTTTGTGTTGGGTTTGCCGAAGCTTCACAGGGAAGGACGAAACAAAGCTTTGTTTAGTTAGTTTGCCACAATGACTTAAGTCATAACAGAAACGATCTCTAGATGTATAAAATTAATAT
>JACEEZ010020983.1:77500-90000 GCA_016584305.1 Chionoecetes opilio
TGGCCGCTTCCTGGGCATTTAACGAGGAGGGGTTAGCAGGGAGGGTCTGGGGGGGTCTTGGTGTTACTATCTCAAGCCCTTGGTCACCCTCGAATCCTGGTGTGTTTGGGTTATTATCACTAGGAGGCACTTGAGGTTCCGCTAGGTGGTCTGGAGAACCTTCGGGGTTTCTTGGTGTACGGGAAAGTTGTTCTGTAATATTCATCTCCCTTAAAAGATCGTCCAGTATTTCTATGAGCTTATCGGTGCCTTTAATACGTGATTTGTTGATTTCTGAGATCGAAGCGCGGGAGTTGGTGTCCTTATTCCCGTTTTCTACTGTAGTTCCTCTGTTAATCTCGTCGTGACCTTTCATATTTCCTCCCTGAATATTGAGTTGCCTGTCACGTCCTCCTTGTGTCTCCTGGTATTGCCACGGTGATACTTCTAATTCCTTTTCCTGGGTATTTTCCGTTATTGCGGACCGGATAGCAATAGGCATAGAGTCATAACGTGGCTTAGATAGCGGCGACGTCTCACCTCCACTGGATTGTTGATTTGGTACAGTTACTCCTTCAAAGTTTAGACTCTCTGTTGTTTGGGACGTTTTGGTCGTAGGATTTCCTGAGTCTATTGAATTTCGATCCCCGAGTGACATCGTTGGCTGTGTTTTCTTGGCTTCCAGTGTCTCTTCTGAGCCCTGGGAGGAAAACAGGTCAATAAACACGTCCTCAGATTGGTCATACGCGGATCTGTCTCTTTCTCCATTAGCTGATGTTAGTTTATCAGGCAGTGATCTTCTACCCGGTGAGGAGGCTGAGGAGGCGGGTCTGTCGTGACTCTGTGTGGGATGAGGAGCTCTGTCTTGGTGCACGGCGGTAGTACTCGAAGCAGCAGCTGAGCTCAGAGTCCGAGAAGGTGAAAACGAGGGGATTTGTGAGGACTGAATAGGCGCGTCTAGTCCGTAATCTGATATATAATACGGTTCCTGGGATATATAGTCGTAGTGCGATATGTATTCCTCCGGTAACGAGTCGTCCTGATCGAGTAGGGTGTCGTAGTAACCATCAGGAATGTCATCTAGTAAGTCATCTTGATTTCCTATGAGTACACGTTCCTGGATGTCATCGTATTGAGTAAAGGGGTCGATTAGGGTGACTGGGGGAGGCTGGAGGGGCATCTTGGTCGCCTCGATCATTGCTGCTGCAGTCCCGGGGTCGTGCTGGCCCGAACCTTCCCGTTGTGCCCCGTCAAGCTGGAGATGACTCGGCTGGAAACGTATAGCCGCTCCAAATATCCTGTTGTCGTATTCCTCGGTCATCGCTTCTTGTAGCTGCGATCGGTGCTGCTTCTGCCACGCCGGCTGTGATGCGTCGCCTCGTGCCAATGCCCCGGCGAGGTTGTACGGCTCAGGCCTGTAAGAGAAACGTCATGAAAGCTTAATATTAATCTTGAATGATAGCCTTCACGCCCAGATCTTTCCTTTACTATAAAAAAAATATATGTTGTCGATCCATAAAATTACGAAAAATAATTGAATAGAACAATTAGTTAGTCGACAAGGATACTAAACAAGTCATATCTAGAAAATATTGCTTATATTAACTTAAAAAAAACGTCTAATGGTACCCAAATTACAATGGAAATTACGTTCTGGGTCTCAAGGGGTGAATATATTGTAAGGAAGCACAAGTCACTTACAAGTCATCCCCGAAGACCTTTTCCTGCAGCTTCTGAATGTCATGTCTCACGTCAGCGATCATAAGGTTAAGGAAGTCAAAGGATCCTGGGTCTCCTTTCTCCCCTGGCACTCCGGAGATCCCTGGCAGTCCCCGCGTCCCTGGCTTACCGTGCGCCCCTGGTGGACCCTGCACAAGAAAACAATGCTGTATGTAAATAATGTACCCTCGGTGGTTATTACTTCATATTTGTCTCGTGAAACCGCTGGAAACATCATGAAATTTATCTTCATTATCGCCGCCCCCAGTATCTCAACTCACCCCCCCCTACCATGCATCGCACTGCACACACCACATACCAAACACCCGCGGGGGGACACACTAGAACAGCTGAGCACAATACACACGACACAACACAGACACACACACACACAGCACAATGCACACGACACAGACACGCACACACACACACGACACAACACACACAGACAAAACAGACACAGACAGACACAGACACAGACACAGACACAGACACAGACACAGACACCACACACTCACTCACCACGGCTCCTCGGCGGCAGCGGCAGAACTTGCGGCGGCCGTGACCGTTGATGACCGTCCAGGAGTCGAGGGGGAAATCCTCCTTGGTGAAGGGTTCGTCGGCCGGCAGCGGCGGCGTCGTGGTTTTCGGGGGCGCCGTCCACGGTGGCCCTTGCGGCCCTGCTTCCCCCGGCGGGCCAGGGGACCCTGCTGGACCTGGCGGACACAGTCACCACCTGAACTTATTCCAGCTGGCAGCCCTGGAGACCCTCCGCTACTTTACCAAGCCATTCCAAACCTCTAAATGATCTTATCTAACCTACTGGAGACCAGCGACCCATGCCTCTTAGTGCTACTTGAGCCTCACTCCTAAGAGGTTCATCACCCCTGATCAATACTAACACAGCACCAAGCCTAGACAGTAATGCCTCGGGAAAGTGTACTTTTTCATGAATGCCTGATTAAAATCTTCGTCAACTCACCTGGAAAGCCTCGCGGCCCCGAGCCTCCTGGGGGCCCGGAGGACCTTCAGGACCCGGCAGCCCTGCGGCAAAGCTGTACAGCCTGACGGCGGTGCTGAGGGCGCTGATCTGGGCAGAGGGGAGGATAGGAACACGTTCATTAATCCCTGGAAGGAGCGATAAGCAGTGCTGGGTGACTCGCTGCTATTTCCAAGATCAACTGACCATCTATCATGACCGTCATTCAAGACTGGCGACCTGTTATGCTAACCTCCAAACTCCTCTGACGTCACGCGCACCACAGAAAATTTCAGTTTAGCCGTTGAGAGACCTGTTAACCCCTTTAACCCAGAACGTAATTCCCATTGTAATTTGGGTACCATTAGACAATTTTTAGTGAATATAAGCAATATTTTATACATATGACCTGTTTAGTATCCTTGTCCACTCACTAGCTTATTTGGTATATTCAGTTACTTTTTCGTAATTTTATGGCTAACAACAGACGATTTCATACAGCAAAGATCTGGGCGTGAAGGGGTTGCAAGTCAATGGATCGAGGCTATTTCAGTCCTGTCGCCACTCACCTTCTCCTCGAGGCTCCTGATCTTGGCTGACATCTGGCCCACGGAGGAGCAGGAGGCGGAGCAGTGGTCGTTCCTGTCGCGGGCGTGATAGCGGCTGCGGGCGGGCGCGGGAGGGTGGTGGGCGTCCAAAGGAGAGGGAAGCGCCCCGCCCTCACTCTCCAGCTCGCACGTGGTGTTGTCCCCTCGGAGGCGGTAACCTGCGCAACATTACGTTTTTTTTTTTTTACATCACAAAGGACTGGCCAAGAGCACAAAAAAAGTGGTAACTCAAAGCCCGCTTAGTACTTGACAGAGACGCCCTAAGTCATCTTGACCAATATTTGTAAATCTATTAACTTTCCTCAATGATTTTTAACTCTGTATTCTTCCTCTAATATTACACGTCGTATATTAACCCCTTGAGACCCAGAACGTGATTTCATTGTAATTTGGGTACCATTAGACGATTTTTAGTGAATATAAGCAATATTCTATAGATATGGCCTGTTTAGTATCCTTGTCCACTTCTAATTTGGTATATTAAGCTACTTTTGTAATTTTATGGCTAACAACAGACGATTTTTTATAGCAAAGGAAAACTCTATTTCATCATACAATCATGATACTTTTCCACACACTTCTCATTTAATCTTTTTTTACTCCTCTTGTTCCATTGTTTCTTCGTGTGTACTCTGCGGACGTCGATATGATGCGTGGTGCGTGCGTGGGTGTGTGATTTGACTTCATTATTTTTTTATTTTTTTAACTAGTTTTTTTTTTTTTTTTTTTTTTTTTTTTTTAAGGCAGTTTTTTTCAGGCTTAGGTTTTTTTTTTTTTTTTAGGTTTGAGTTTTTTTTTTTTTTTTTTAGGTTTGGGTTATGGTAAGAGTTTATCTAGATTCTAAAATGACACATGCATAGTTGTTCCACCGAAGTACCTCGCAAAAGGATGTCAAAAAGTCACGTCAAGGTTATAGGACAGAAAACTTAACGGAATAATAAAATATAATAAAACTCCTGGTAAATTTCCCGATGAACACTGAAGTTCTTTGGTGGACGAAACTATTTTTTTCTGGTGAGTTTTGATGTGCTTGGAATTATTCTGCTAACCGTTTCTGTCGCAAATCACTTTTCTTCTTCTTATTTTTTTCAGTGATTTGCAACAAAAATAACAAAAAACACATTGAACCTAACCGAACCTACACCTAACCTAACCTTTATCTAACCTAACCTAAACCTAACCTACACCTAACCTAACCTAGCCTAACCGAACCTAACCTTTATCTAACCTAACCTAAACCTAACCTAACCTAGCCTAACCGAACCTATACCTAACCTAGCCTTTACCTAACCTAACCTAACCTAACCTAACCTTTACCTAACCTAACCTAACCTAACCGAACCTATACCTAACCTAACCTTTACCTAACACTAAACCTAAACACTACCTACCTAACCCTTACCTAACCTACTACCTAACCCCTAAACCTAACCTAACTTAACCTACCCTAACCGAATCTATACCTAACCTAACCTATACCTAACCTAACCTAAACCTAACCTAAACCTAACCTAACCTAGCCTAACCGAACCTATACCTAACCTATCCTCTACCTAACTAAAAAAAAAAATATATATATATAAAAAAAATTATTTGCGGCATAAACGGTTAGCAGATTAATTCCAAACACATCAAAAGTCACCAGAAAAAAATTGTTTCGTCCACCAAAGTGAATTCGGTGTTCATCTGGAATAATACCAAAATCCTCGTATTTAGATAACAAGACCAGAGAAGCAATATTATTTACTTCTCATATGACATAGGAAAAAATGTATCAAGGAACTTTATGCTCGAGGCTGACCAGTAGTAATAAAAAGGTAAACATCTTTTTGACGTCATCTCGGAGGGGAAAAGAATGTGACGGAATCCAATAACACGCTAATGTCCAAGTCAAACAACACTGCCGAATATTACTTCCATTATTACTATTGCAGAATATTACATCTATTATTACTATTGCAGAATATTACTGCCTGGACTCAGACAGAGATACACACAGGAGACATTTCATTACAGGATTCAATGAAGGGCAATATTAATTCAGCTTCACACAACCACAATGAAAAGGGTTCTGACTTTTTCTACTGCTATGAAATCTATTATTATTACTACAGTTATGTATCTGCTATTATTACTACAAATCTAAAAGGTATGCTAAGACAGGTCCAGGGGTCGAATCTTTTCCAGGCTTTCCAGTCCATGGGTTCGAATCGACCTGGTGCTCTTATAAATGACTACAAATATCAATACACTATCAGGAATTAATGAATTATTATTACTATGGATTCACTTTAACTGTATATATCTATCTGTCTATAATAATCCATCCCCCTCTCTCTCACGTCAAATCCACACCACTTCACGTCAGTTCACTTCACCTCACATTACTCTTATATCTATCTATCTGTTATATTCCTTCCTTCTCTCTCTCACTTCAACTCCATCCCACTTCACTTCACCTCACCTCACCTCACCTGTGCGACAAGAACACGTGAAGGACCCCGGCTCGTTGACGCACTCGTGTTGGCAAATGTCCGTCTGACTCGCACACTCGTCGATATCTGTAGAGGGCAAAGGGGAAGCAAAGGATGTCAGTGTTATAGAGTGACCAGGGTTCTTCAAAGTACAGGTCGCGACCCAATACTGGGTCGCGAGCTTTTGCTCAGTGGGTCGCCACGTTGTAAATTATATAAATAATATGTGAAATGTATTAATAAAAGAGAGAGAGAGAGAGAGAGAGAGAGAGAGAGAGAGAGAGAGAGAGAGAGAGAGAGGAGAGAGAGAGAGAGAGAGAGAGAAAAAGGGGGAGAGAGAAGAGAGGAGAAGAGAGAGAGAGAGAGAGAGAGAGAGAGAGAGAGAGAGAGAGAGAGAGAGATTTCAGAACAAGTAGCTGATGATATCTTTCTATAACCATTTAATATCCTCTATACCTTTGTATTGCCATCAAATCTTTTTGTTTGACCTGTTTTCTACAATATAGATGCACTAATATCGTAGTCATTTCAGTATTTAATGGCTTTAGTTACTTATGTAGCATCTATATACTTTACATTTCACATCACCGTCAGTAATCAAGGATATGTCAAGAGTATAGGTAAGCAGACGCTACTACGAAAAAAGTCCTTAATGTTGTTGATATACTGGAAAAGAAATATACTGTTACTCTTTTTTCTTTTCTTTTTAGTGGCGGGGCAGGGGGGGAGGAGGAGGATTACAAAGGATTACAAAGGAAACACAAACAGCAACAGACCGATAGGTCCTTACAAGACTGTTTGCTTTAACTATACTACACTAACTAGATAATAAGAGAGAAAGGATAGGAAGTAGAAGGCTCCTCCCCACCCACCCATCCATCCAGCCGAAGCTGGCCGGAAAAGAAGTGATACCATGCAATATAGAAAAACTGCATGGAATTTGTGAGGAAAGTTGAAAGCTGTAATCTATGGCTAACTACTACTAGTTTGTGGGGGTAGGTTTAGTGCTTGATAGATAGGTCATGTTATGTGTGTTTTGTAATGGTGTGAACACAGTGTGGAGGTTCAAGGGTGGTGCGGCAGCCTTGCCTGGCGCTTTCTTGGGAGGCAGCAGTCAATCAGGCCCCAGCTCCGTTCAATCCACTGCGGATTGTGTACTTTCCATGTAGGACGCCGTACACTTCAATGCCTCCTGCAGCAGTGACCCCTGGTACCTTAAATCCCGATGGTGGTCACTAACTGTCAGAACCCTAACTGAACCACAGCCCGTCACAGGTCGAGTAGTAGTGGTAACCGTTAACTCGGGGCTATCTGTGTGTGTTATGAGGTCTAATGTAGTGTTGGTGTAGGCTCAGTGTGGAAGTTCAGGGGTGGTGCGGCAGCCTTGCCTGGCGCTTTCTTGGAGGCAGCAGTCAATCAGGCCCCAGAAATCAGAAGGAGGAGGAGGAGGAGGAGGAGGAGGAGGAGGAGGAGGAGGAGGAGGAGGAGGAGGAGGAGGAGGAGAAGGAGAAGGAGGAGGAGGAGGTAGGGAGAGGGGAATGTGTGTGTCTGCATCTCCCCTCTTGAGTGTGTGTGTGTGTGCGTGTGTGTGCATAAATTTAGTGTCTGTTTTACATAAGAAAATAAGGAAGCTACAAGAGGCCGCGAGGCCTACACGTGGTAGTTCCTGTCACGTAACACTACCTACATCCACCTTCCATCCCCATCCATGAACCTGTCCAGCCCCTCTTTAAAGCTCCCCAATGACTCCGCACTAACTACCTGTCTACTGAGTCCATTCCACTCATTCACCACCCTATTTGTGAACCAGTTTTTCCCTATTTCCTTTCTAAATCTACGCTTTTCCAGCTTGAATCCATTACTTCTTGTTCTACCCTGGTTAAAAGCCGTAAGAACTTTTTCTACCTCTCCTTTATTAAATCCCTTTATCCACTTAAAACCTTCCATCAGATCGCCCCTTACTCTGCGTCTCTCGAGTGAGTGTAACTTTAATAACTTCAATCTTACTCATAACTAAAGTTACGCATCCCTTGTATCATTTTGGTCATCCTTCTCTGTACTGATTCTAACAAGGCTATATCCATCCTGTAATATGGAGACCAAAACTGAACCGCATAGTCTAGGTGAGGTCTGACTAGAGCCAGATAAAGCTTTAGAATAACGTCCGCACTTCTACTTTTAACACTTCTGGTAATGAATCATAATACTCTATTAGCTCTATTTCTAGCTTCAATACATTGTTTCCTATGTCGGAGGTCTGGGCTCACCCTCACTCCAAGATCTTTTTCACCTTCTGATCTTATCAGCGATACATTGCGTATGGTGTATGTATTACCAGGGTTTTTTCTACCAACATTCATAACGCTGCACTTATCAATATTACATTCCATCTGCCATCTGACTGCCCACTCATAAAGTTTATCTAAGTCTCCCTGCAATATGTTTACATCAGACTGTGATCCAATAATCCTACCTACCTTAGTATCATCAGCAAACTTGCTGAAATCACTGTTAATCTCACTATCCAAGTCGTTGATGTAAATCAAAAATAGTAATGGACCCAAAACAGACCCTTGTGGAACTCCACGTGTCACCAGTCCCCATTCAGATTTGGAACCATTAATTGTAACCCTTTGTTGCCTATTACTTAGCCAAGCTCTGATCCAACGAAGAACCTTCCCATCTATTCCATGAGCCTTAACCTTATTTAAGAGTCGCTCGTGTGGTACTTTGTCAAATGCCTTACTAAAGTCCAAATATACTATATCATAATCCTTATCATTATCTGCCGTCTCATAAACTTTCCTATAAAAACTCAATATATTGGTGCGACATGACCTACCCTTGCCCTAGCCCTACAGAAGCTTTTCTTGCCTCTTGTTTATTTTTCTTCTTTCGGGTTTTCATATAGAACTGATGGCAATGAAATATATATCTATATATATATGTGTGTGTGTGTGTGTGTGTGTGTGTGTGTGTGTGTGTGTGTGTGTGTGTGTGTGTGTGTGTGTGTGTGTGTGTGTGTGTGTGTGTGTGTGTGTGTGTGTGTGTATTCACTTACCCAGACACACGGGTTTAATCCCCCGCTTGTGGTTCTCGGGACTGAATCTGTAGCCGGAGAAACAGGTGCAGATCACGCGGCCGAAATACACCGAACATTTTTGCTCGCAGAAGTTTTGCGTGCACGGATCCACGCTGTCTGGGAGGCATCTGGGGCGTGAGGGAGTTAGGAGGATGAGGGTCTATAGGATACAAAGATGAATTATAAGGATGATGCTAGGAGGATGAGGGTCTATAGGATACAAAGATGAATTATAAGGATGGTGCTAGGAGGATGAGGGTCTATAGGATACAAAGATGAATTATAAGGATGATGCTAGGAGGATGAGGGTCTATAGGATACAAAGATGAATTATAAGGATGGTGCTAGGAGGATGAGGGTCTATAGGATACAAAGATGAATTATAAGGATGGTGCTAGGAGGATGAGGGTCTATAGGATACAAAGACGAATTATAAGGATGATGCTAGGAGGGTGAGGGTCTATAGGATACAAAGATGAATTATAAGGATGGTGCTAGGAGGGTGAGGGTCTATAGGATACAAAGATGAATTATAAGGATGGTGCTAGGAGGGTGAGGGTCTATAGGATACAAAGATGAATTATAAGGATGGTGCTAGGAGGGTGAGGGTCTATAGGATACAAAGATGAATTATAAGGATGGTGCTAGGAGAATGAGGGTCTATAGGATACAAAGATGAATTATAAGGATGATGCTAGGAGGATGAGGGTCTATAGGATACAAAGATGAATTATAAGGATGGCGCTAGGAGAATGAGGGTCTATAGGATACAAAGATGAATTATAAGGATGATGCTAGGAGGATGAGGATATATATAGAGAAAATATGGGTTATAAGGATGGCGAGAGAGGTAGAAGAATGTTTGCTTGACTATCTAGTGAACAGAAAAGAGAACATGAACAAAAGAAGACACATTCTTATTCATTGATATTTATATGAAAATTTTGATTCCTTAATGGCTTAAACAATCGCATTTTTTCTAATTAGCATCTCTATGGAAATATAAACTTATAACGATAACGAGAAAGGTAGAAGAACATTTACTATCGAAATGATTCACAGATATAGATTTGAAGATAACCTAACTCGAACCTAAATTTACTTTCCGCCGTTACTTTTTCTCTAGTTTACTAACTTAACCCCTTGAGACCTAGAACGTAATTTTGTGTGTGTGTGTTTCCATTGTAATTCGACTACCATTAGACGATTTTTAGTGAATATAAGCAATGTTTTATAGATATGACCTGTTTAGTATCCTTGTCGACTAACTAATTTGGTATAATAAGTGACTTTATATGGCTCGACAACATACAATTTTTTATAGCAAAGGAAAGATCTGGGCGTGAAGGGGTTAACCTGGACATTAGTTACGTCACACCACTCTCAACCACGTGAAGATCGGCCACCCCAAAAATAGCTGGGCTTCATGAATAGCGGGTTCTTCATGAAATCCTTTTTTTTCTGTACCAGATATAACTTTCACTCCCTTGATAGCATACCTTCCTATTACCCTATTATTATATTCCTTATTATATTCCTACTCCCCAATTACCACACTTGATTGCTCACACTCTTTATAATTCATCCTTTTATCATTATCCTATAGGTATGGTATATATAGGTATGATAGCCTACCTTCCCGCCACGAAGTTGTAGCCCTGGCAGCAGTGTCTCCTGTAGCAGTCCACCCATTGGTCCCGCACCTGGCACTTGTAACGCGTCGTGATCACGTTGGCACTGGGGCACTCCAGCGTATCTGACCTTGAATCAAGAGATGATAAACACGAATTGAATTGATTTAAAAAGTCAAACTGTAATAACTATGATAAGCGACACATACAAACCTAGCCTCGTATGTGACACTTACATCATTTTCTAACATGTTCTATTATAAAATGAGGAAGATGCTATTTTTGTTTCATGTAGACTAAAATTATCAAGTGTATCGCTTAGTTAAGAGGACCTGACGTAAATATATACATTACTTTATTTTTCATCACAAGGGACTGGCCAAGGGCATATAAAAATAACAAAAAGCTAGCTGCCAGTCCCTATAAAAAAGACAGCTTAGTTAAATTAAAAGGGTCCGAGGTATAGCATTACTATAAGGATTCTCTTATCTTGTGGCCGCCTCAAACTCGTCGAGAAAAAATGGATAATATACATAATTTACGTTAAAAAAAATATAGTGAGATTATTGCTTAGTCAAGAGGGTCCGAGGTAGATATTTGCATTACTATAAGGATTCTCTTACCTCGTGACCGCCTCAAACTCGTCGAGGTAGAAGCCACCGTTATCCCCGTACTCCGTCCCTTGCCACGCGGAGGAAGAGGCGTGCGTGAGGTTAGAAAGGCCGTAGCGCAGGTCTCCCCCCGCTTCTGGTAACCGTGCGTCGGGGTGAACTAAGATCGAGGAGGCTTCAGCATAACTCGAAGCCACCAGCACCACCACCACCACCACCCGGCTAGTACACATACACCTGTGAAGAGAAATAGATATACAAATGAAAATGTTTTAGTATCCCAGGGGAAATAGCCAAGGGAAGAGTTGATCAGTTTGTTATCTATAAGGAGACGAAGTTTGAAGAGGACCTAGGAAGAGATACTAAGCGTCAAAGGTCACAAGAAGAAGAAGAAGAAGAGAGGTATATATACATGTGAAGCTATGGATATGAAGTAGATAATACGTAGAAATGATCGTTATTACAGGTATTTCTCAGGTTATTTGGTATTAGACGCCAAATATTGTGCTACATACATTTACGCATACACCTACAGATATAGAGAGGGATATATGAATGTGAAGCTATGTATATGAAGTACCGTAGATAACAGTATAGTCGCCAACTGCAATAATGTTGCCAGTCGCCATATATTACGAATTATAGCATCACTACTGATTTGTATGTGCCACTGAAGATGATACACAGTAGTTTATATTATGACTGTATAAGCTACCCTGTTTCAGCGTTGTTTTATGCTTTGTATCTGCAAGTATATACGGTTTCAAATTTCCCTACTCGTTTTTTTTTCGCGCGACGACGACGGCCGGAGGACACTCAGAACATAAACACTAGATGGCGACTTTAATGTAGCCCGTTATCAACGTCGCCACTCGGTTTTATTTTGTAATTTGTTCATTTATAGCCATAATATGACACAGATGAAGACACAAAATGACACAGACTCTCCAGATAGCCTCTTCTAACTTTCCTGAAATCATGGATGTAGAAATTTAAGTATTAACGCCACCACACGTCTGTAAATAAAGAAAAAACGTTGTCCTGGCGACTTTAGTGTTATCTATGGTAGGAGCAAAGACTACTGTATACTGGACTTGCTACTCATTTTGGGCTATTTCCAGTGGAGGCCAGTTTTGCGATTCCGGACATTTTCGAACATCACTCCCATTTCCCTTCCTATGGTTTATCAGTATAAATGATATACCATTATCTTCGTAAATGTTTGTTCTATAATATTATCAAATAAAAAACTGTAAAATACACTAAAGAAAGGACATTATGAGAGAGTGAAGAAATATGGATGAAGTTGATATTCACTTAAACTCTTCGCCATTTAATATTTTGCGAGAAAACATTTTACATGAAACATATCAATAGAAGCGGAATTTTATTAGCTTTCCATTGATATATTTCGTGA